>JAJIBD010005815.1:0-52056 GCA_021461705.1 Cryptotis parvus | reverse complement strand
CATCAAATGCAAGGATGGTTCAACATCCGAAAGTCAATCAACATAATACATCATATCAACAAAAAAGAAAAATAAAAACCATATGATCATATCAATAGATGCAGAGAAGGCATTTGACAGGATTCAACACCCGTCATGATAAAAGCTCTCAGTAAAATGGGGATTGAAGGAACCTTCCTCAAGATAATCCAGGCCATCTGGATTGAGAATGATGCCAGAGCATCATTCTCAATGGGGAAAAAACAAAAAACCTTCCCCTTAAGATCAGGGACAAGACAAGGCTGCCCACTCTCACCACTTCTATTCAATATAGTACTGGAAGTACTTGCCATAGCAATCAGGGGAAGAAAAAAGACATTAAGGGCATCCAGATAGGAAGGGAAGAGCCAAGTTGTCACTATTTGCAGATGACATGATATTATACCTGGAAAATCAGAAACTCTCTACCAAGAGGCTCCTAGAAATAATACATTCCTATAGTAGAGTGGCAGGTTACAAAATCAATACACAAAGTCAATGGCCTTCTTATATGCAAACAGCGAAAGAGAAGAAAGGGACATTAAATAAACTATCCCATTCACAATTGCGCCGCAGAAAATCAAATACCTAGGAATCAGTTTGACAAAGAATGTAAAGGATCTCTACAAAATGCTACTTCAGGAAATAAAAAGGACCTGAGGAAATGGAGACACATTCCCTGCTCATGGATTGCAAGGATTAACATTATCAAAATGGTAATACTCCCTAGAGCTTTATACAGATTCAATGCGGTCCCTATAAAGATACCCATGATGTTCTTCAAAGAAATTGAACAAGCACTCCTGAAATTTGTATGGAATAATAAACCCCCACGAATAGCTAAAGCAATCCTTGAGAAAAAAGAAGATGGGAGGTATCACTTTCCCCAGCAAAAGCTCTACTACAGAGCAGTTGTAATTAAGACCATGTGGTATTGGTATAGAAACAGACCCGTAGACCTATGGAATAGAACTGAATATCCTGAAACACACTCTCAAATATACGACCACTTAATCTTCGATAAAGGAGCAAAAAATATTAAGTGGAGCAAAGAAAGTCTCTTCAACAAATGGTGCTGGGAAAACTGGGCAGCTACGTGTAAAAAATGAACTTAGACCTCCTTCTAACACCATGCACAAAAAGTCAGATCAAAATGGATTCTAGATCTCAACATCAGACATGAATCTATAAGATACATCGAAGAAAACATAAGAGAAACACTCTACGACATTGAAACTAAAAAGTATCTTTAAAGACAACACACCACTGACCAAGCCAATGGAATCAAAGATAAACAAATGGGATTATATAAAAACAAATGGGATTATATAAAATTGAAAAGCTTCTGCACCTCAAAAGAAACGGTGACCAAGATACAAAGACAGTCCACAGAGTGGGAAAGAATATTTACCCAATACCCATCTGACAAGGGGTTAATATCCAGAATATATCAGGCACTGGTAGCACTTCACAAAGAAAAAACAGCCAACCCCATCAAAAAATGGGGAGAAGAAATGAACAGAAGCTTCCAAAAAAGAAGAAATTGAATGGCCAAAAGGCATATGAAAAAGTGCTCTTCATCTTTAATTATCAGGGAGATGCAAATCAAAACAACAATGAGGTACCATCTCACACCACAGAGACTGGCACACATCCAAAACAGCAAGAACAACCGGTGTTGGCGTGGATGCGGGAAAAAGGGACTCTCATCCACTGTTGGTGGGAGTACCGACTGGTCCAACCCTTTTGGAAAACAATATGGGCATTCCTCCAAAAACTAGATATTGAGCTCCCATTTGATCCAGCAATAGCACTCCTGGGAATATACCCGAGAGACCGAAAAACACATAGCAGAAACACTATCTGTACTTCTTTATTCATCTCTGCGCTATTCACAATAGCTAGAATCTGGAAACAACCTAAATGCCCGAGAACAGAGGACTGGCTAAAGAAGCCGTGGTTCATCTACACTATGGAATACTATGCAGCTGTCAGAAAAGATGAAATTATGAAATTTACCTGCAAATGGATGGACATGGAGACTATCATGCTGAGTGAAATTAGTCAGAAGGAAAAGGACAGATATAGAATGACTGCATTCATTAATAGGATATAAAGAGATACCAGTGTTTAACTAAGTGTGGGAAATGGTAATGGTAGATTAAAACTCACCATCGGCAAGCTACCCGTGTCGTATTTGATATGCCCAGATACCAGTAACAATCATAGACCTCATTCCCATGACCTGATGGAATGGTTTGAGGCTCTTTATGTGCCTGGAGCAAGCAGGTGCCCTTGGGCCTCTACTTTGCATGAGAGAGGTCATATGGAGATGTTACTGGTGCTCACTCAAGCAAATGGACGATGAACGGGAAGACAGTGATTGAATATACACAAAGAGACTTAAGTGATAAACTCTAATTATCTGCAGGGCTAGCCACAATGTGTAAAAGAAGAGGGAGAGAGATGCAGAGACAGAGAGAGAGAAAGAGGAAGTGGGGCTACGTGCTATTGAAGCATCCTGGGGGTGGATGGGAGGGTTTGGGGTACATTGGTGGTGGAAATGGGGCACTGGTGGAGGGATGGGTGCTGGAACACTGTATTACCAAGAACCAATTATGAACACCTTTGTAATTGTATGTCTCACGGTGGTATAATAAATTTTTTTTAAAAAAAGAGTATCCCACCCATACGGCAGAGACTGGCAAGCTACCTGTGTCATATTGATATGCCAAAAGCAGTAATAATTATAGACCTCATTCCCATGACCTGAAGGAATGGAAGGCAGCTATGCTCACCACTATACCACCAATGCGACTTGGAAGGAATGATTTGAGGCTCTTCATGTTCCTGGAGTGAGCAGATGCCCTTGGGCTTCACTAGCATGTGACAGGATGTATGGAGATGTTACTGGTACCCGCTCAAGCAAATTGATGAACAACAGAAGACAAGTGATACAAGTGATACACTCTAAAAATATGTTTTATCCTGGAGAATTTTTACATGGACTTTTGAAGAATTGGATTCTGCTGTTGCTGTAGTTAATAAAGGTTTTTTTTTGTTTTTTTTTGTTTTTTTTTTTTTTTTGCTTTTTGGGTCACACCTGGCGATGCTCAGGGGTTACTCCTGGATCTTCTCTCAGGAATTATTCTTGGAAGAGCTCAGGGATGCCAGGGATCGAACCCAGGTCAGCCACGTGCAAGGCAAACACCCTACCTGCTGTGCTGTCGCTCCGGCCCCCAGAACATTTTTTTTAAAATATTCCATTTATTAAGCACTTAATGTGTGCCAGGCACTATGCTTGGTGCTGGAAATGCTAAGAGGAAAATCTGAGACCTGGTTGTTTAGAGTCTGGCAGAGGACACAATGAGAAAGCAATGTTCCCACACCACAGATCAAGAATTGAGGCTGAGATCATCAGAACATGCTGAATTCCTGTTAAAGGAGCAGTTAAGATCTGGGATTGAGGAGTAGGTAGGTAGAGGAAGCGTCTCAGAACCGGTACACTTCAAAGAAAATGAGTCTTAGAATCCGAGTAGAGGGGCCGGAGCGATAGTCCAGTGGGGAGGCGTTTGCCTTGCATGCGGCAGACCTGGGTCAATCCCTGGCATCTGTTATGGTCCCCAAGCACCGCCAGGAGTAATTCCTGAGCGAAGAGCCAGGAGTAACCCCCTGAGCATCGCCGGTTGTTATGGAAAAAAAAAAGAAAGAAAGAAAAAAGAATCTGAGTAGAAATTGTCAAGTCATAGAGTGACCACAAATGGAAAAAAGCGTGAACAATGGCCTAGAATCCAAAATAATGTATCAGATGTGTGGTGTCTTATATGCCACTAACAGAGAAGATGTGATCAGTACGGACTATTCTAGTACAATACTGAAAAAAGCAGAAGCAAGAGATGATGCAAGAAACCGTACCCAATCTTGTTACACTCTTGGGACTCTTATCACTTTCCAACTTTAAAGCCCAGGGAGGGAATCCAAAATACTGTTTTAAGTCTTCAGGGAGAAGACACAATACCTTTGTTATCTGGGAAACAAACATTTCCCTTGAGTATCATGCAGTAGAAATTGGAATGATGACGATAAGCCAGATCAAACCCCAACCTGTCTCTTATTCCCACAGTATTTTGACTGCTGCTGGGTTGGGGTCGTTGACAGATTAAGGCAGGAACATTCCCAGTCACACTTGAGTAAAAGGTTAGTCTTCTTTTTCAATTTGTCAGACACAGAGCTTGGGGAATTTCCACTGAAAGGCATATCTCCCTTGGGTCTTTTTGGAATTATTGTCTCTCATTGTTCTATCACCCCATTATTTGGGTCTTTGTTTTCGCCAGCAGACACTGTTGTTAGTTGGGATCCTGTTGTCAAAGGCATGAGTCTTCACTGAAAAAGGGCTTCAGTGGAAGAGGACATCCTTAGTGGAAGCTGGAAGATCCTATGCTTTTATTGAGACATTTGTTAGAAACCAATGACTTCAGTCTTCTCCCTCCCTGCACTCAAACCAACATCAGGCTTCAAGGGGTCTAAACCAGAAAACATGAATGTACATGAACCTCATCAGCTAAAAAGTGAAGAAGAGCTTTAAATGGAGCATTTTTCAATCACTAGATTAAAAAATATGTATAACTGCAAGTAAGTGCTTTAAGTCTTTCCGTAGTTAATTTAACCCCATTTATTCCCACCCTTGCCTTCCAGACCCATGCTATTCTAATAATGTCACAGCCTGGAGAATTATGAGATCATTTCCCCCAACTTCAAGTGTACCTGGTCAAGCCAAAAACAGTGATCACATCCTTGCTAACAATTAGGGAAATGTGAACCCATTCTTGTCTATTAAAAGAGGTTGTGTGATATGGTCTCCTTAGAAGTAATTAGGAAGTGCCTTTTGTTTTCAAAGGAGAGGAGAAACATCTAGGAATTATACTCAAAAGCATGAAAAAAGAAGAAAATTATCCAACAACTCCCTGTTTTATCAAAGTACTTTGTCCATCCTCAGGAACTCCAAGATTGCCAGGCAACGGTCATCCTCACAGTACCGGTTATGAGGGGAACTCCACAACGGAGCAGGAGACGGAGTCAAACAAAGGGAAAGAGGGACTGAGATGATATCTCAAAGGGCTCAGACATGTACTTTGTGTGCAGGACCCCTGGGTTCAATTCCCAGCCCTGCCAGGGCGGTGAGCTGGGAAAAATCCCCAAGCGCTGTTGGATGTGATCCTTAAAACCAAAAAGTAAAAAAAGAACGGAAAAGGATTCTTGAAGAAGGAGCTTCACCCTCATGGAAACATTAAAAACATGAGTCGGTAGGAAAAAAATTTTTCTTTAAGTTTGGGACTCATGGGACTGGAGCAATAGTCCAGCGGGGAGGGCGTTTACCTTGCTTGTGGCCAACCCAGGTTTGATCCTCAACATCCCATATGGTCCCAGTAGTAATTCCTGAGTACAGAGCCAGGAGCATTTCCGGTGTGACCAAAAAAAAGCAAAAAACTAAACAAAACAAAAAACAACAAAGATTGGGACTCATCTTCTCATTTAAGATATAGTTAGATTCAGTTATCAGAAGTGTACAGAGTTAGAAAGTCCCTTAAGGCACCCAGTCTATATCATGCTACCCTCTACCTATGGTGTATGATTTAATTAAAAAAAAAGTTCAGTGCTTGCATGTTTTTTTCTTTTCTGTTAAAACCCCTTTCTTGGGGCCGGAGCTATAGTGCAGCGGGTAGGGCGTTTTCCTTGTGCACGGCCGACCGGTTCGATCTCCGGCATCCCATATGGTCCCCTGAGCACTGCCAGGAGTAATTCCTGAGCAAAGAGCCAGAAATAACTTCTGGGCATCGCCAAAAATCAACAAACAAACAAACAAACAAACAAAAAAAAAACCTTGCTTTGGGGCCAGAGAGATAGTACACTGGTTAAGGCTCCTGTCTTGCACAAGGCCAATTCTGGTTCAATACAGTATCCCATGAGCACAGAGATAGAAATAAGCCCTGAGCAATGGCCCCCAAACCAAAAAAAAAAAAAAAACCCCTCTTTTCTTAAAATAAAAGTAAGTTGCATATAGAATATCACTTATGTGTTTAAATAAAGTTATAAAATTGATGACAAAGCATAATAAAAACAGACAACTAAGTAAACATTGTGAAAGTGAGAGGAAATAAGGCAGGTAGAAGATTTTTATTTTATAAACATTAAAAATCTGGGGCCGGAGCGATAGTCCATCGGGTAGGGCGTTTGCCTTGCACAGCCGGCCGCCCATGCCGGCCCAGGTTCGATCCCCCGGCATCCCATATGGTCCCCCGAGCACCACCAGGAGTGATTCCTGAGTGCAGAGCCAGGAGAAACCCCTGAGCATTGCCGGTATGACCCCAAAAAAGGCAAAAAAATAAATAAATAAAATCTTCTAAAAAAATCTTACAAAGAATCTTACAAAGAGAAAACAGGTAAGCCCTCAAGATCATATCAATGCCAACAAATATGAATTTGTCCTATTCAAATATTTAACTTCCAATTGTTAAATATAAGTCATCAAAGAAAATCAAGTAGACACATAGATATTGTAGAATAGCATTTTATATGCTCTTACTTAGATTTATAGGAGTCTTTTCTCTTCCTCAACTCTATCTTCTATCACTAAAATATTTTTAAATTGTTACCATATAATTATGGGTCTAGTAATGCTATACCCGTAATTTTCAAACATGTAAAATTATTACTGCCTTGCAGATACAAAATAAATATGTGTGCAAGTTTATTTTTATCACAGTAAATCAATGAAGTAACTTGCAAGATGTGAAAATCCAGAAGCACTTAAAAATTTAAAGGCAAAACTAAACATCCTTTTCTCTCCTATCAGATGTACATTTGATTTTTAGTATTTATTTTAGGCTTCACTTTTCTTTACAATACACCTAAGTCTCAAGTCTCCATTTGTTTTCTCTTCTTTGCTCCTCCTTAGACTTCAGGCTTATCTGTAATGTTCTACTTGTTCCACATTACTTTTGCTATCTTATTGGTAAGTGAGCTCTGTGAGGATAGTGACAATGTCTCCTTTATTCAAAAATTTCACCAATAATAGCCCTGATACATAATTAACACAGCAAAAATGGAATGATTTCTATTGGCTTTAAGACAATTTCTTGTAGAAACTGGAAAGAAAGGAGGCTTTGAGTGAATAGAAACCCTGGAAGAAAACCCCTAGAATTGTTTTCTCCTAGATAAAACATATAAATTTTGTCCTATCCAGGAAGGACACAGGTAAGAAATTTGAAATAAAGAGCCTCATGTTTTCTGGGAACAGAGTCTGCTGGGTGTACACTAGAACTGAACTGAGAACAAAGCCTTAAAGAAAACCCTCATGCTTCATTCATATGGCTAAAAGCTACGAATATTCTGTTAATAACTGAAAAACATATGTTTGTTTAAGTTTTGGGCCACACCTGACTGTACTCAGAACTTAACTCCTGTCTCTACAAGGATCACTCCTGATGGGTTCTGGGGAGCACACGGGGTGCCAGGGATTGAGCTTGGTTCAGCTGTGTCTATCACTCTGGCTCCTAAAACTGTTTACTTTTCTTAACTTTAGTATAGTAATAATTTGGTTCTTATAACTGGTAATGGTCTTCAAATACAGAAGGACACCGCAAATTAAATGGACCTCCTATCTGATTTCATGAATAGTGAAAATTCATAATCCGATCTCTGACAAGTTCAAATTTTGAACTTGTCAGAGTCCAAATTTGGAAAGGGCTTTGGGTTGATATCATTGACTGAAAAGGCTTAAGAAACTCATCTCAATATTCTCCAGAATATTTGGCTTCAAGTTGACAATAAATAATGGGGCCAGAGAGATAACATAGCGGGGAGGGCATTTGCCTTGCAAGCGGCTGATCTGGGTTCGATCCCTGGCATTCCATATGGTCCCCGGAGCACCACCAGGGAGTAATTCCCTGAGCATCACCATGTGTGACACCCCTCAAAAAAAGCAAAAGAAAAAAAATAAATAAAAATATGTGTATGCTCAACTGTCATTGAATCAACATAATTTCTTCTTTTTCTCTCTTTAAAACATAATGGGGGCTGGCATGATAAAACAGCGGGTACAGTGTTTGTTTGCCTTGCACTCAGCCTGCCCCCGTTTGATCCCCCGGCATTCCATATGGTCCCCTGAATACTGCCAGGAGTAATTCCTGAGTGCAGAGCCAGGAGTAACCCCTGAGCATTGCCAGGAATGACCCCAAAAGCAAAAATAAATAAATAAATAAATAAATAAATAAATAAATAAATAATAAAAACCAGGCACAACCCCAGGAGCTGGGAGCCAAGAGTAGCCTCTGGCACCCCTTAGGGTAACCAAAAAGCAAAGCAAAGAAAAAAATGGTATGTTTTTTTCCTTCATGTTTGTTCTAGATAGGCAAGCACACTTTAATAAGTTGGGTTCCATTTGACTTTGGTGTTTCAGAGAAAAATTTCTGTAAAAAGAATAAGATGTGGGGCCGGAGGCGATAGCCCAGCGGGTAGGGCGTTTGCCTTGCACGCAGCCGTCCTGTGCCGGCCCAGGTTCGATCCCGGCATCCCATATGGTTTGATCCCGGCATCCCATATGGTCCCCCGAGCACCGCCAGGAGTAATTCCTGAGTGCAGAGCCAGGAGAAACCCCTGAGAATTGCCGGTGTGACCAAAAAAGCAAAAAAAAAAAGAAAGAAAGGAAAAAAAAAAGATGTGCCTAGATTTCCTTTTTCTTTTCTTTTCTTTTCTTTTCCTTTTCTTTTTTCTTTTCTTTTCTTTTCTTTTCTTTTTTCTTTTCCTTCCTTTCCTTTTCTTATCTTTTATTTTCTTTTCTTAATTAGAAACATTTTATTTGGAGGCTTTGAAGGAGAGAGGGAAAGGGAAAGAGTAACATACTCAAAAGACAACACAGGCTTTTCCAAAGGCAGAGAGAGCACTAGTACACATCTCAAGAGTTGAAATGCAGGTGCCACAGTTATTTGGGAAACCTCATGTGCTTGGCCATAGGCTGACCTAGATTTCTTATAAGGCATTCTATGGTAAGGCTGTATAGGACAAATAAGCAGAATTTGTAGTCTTCTAAGGAAATGGCAAGCCAAACCTAGAATCTGGTGCCCAGATTTATAATCTAACCTTTCTACCATATGGTTTGTCTGTAAAGTCTTGAAATTTTGTTTAAATACTTTAAACATCATGACTTTACTTGCTTCTTAGAGCATTTTACAGCCAAGTAGTACAGAGAAGTCATGCAACTTTTCAACAGTTACTCAACTAGTAAATAGAGTTGTTAAATTTAAAACTAAGTGGACTGGCTCAAGCTCTGATCCCAGAACAATAAACTAATGTTCTATTTTTTGTTTGTTTGTTTTGTTTTTGAGCCACACCCAGATGTGCTCAGGGCTGACTTCTAGCTTTGGGCTCAGAGATCAATCTTGGTGAGGCTTGGAGAACTACATGGGTGCTGGGGATTGAACCCCAATTGGCTGCATGCTAGACAAGCACCCTACCCTCTGTACTATGGCTCTGGCTCCTAGAATCATATTCTTGACAGAAAATCAACTTTCTGATGTTTTTGTCCAACTTATAGGATCAGTGATATCATTATTATAGTAATAAAGTATCACTATTTAAGATTTGAAAATTGGGTATAGCTCAGTGGGAGATGCCATTGGGCTACATTGGCACGTGATAGGGTGCAATGGAAATGTTACTGGCGCCCGCGTGAGCAAATCGATGAATAACGGATTCAAGTGATCAAGTGATTAGTGGTAGAACGTGAGAGGCCCTGAATTTGATCTATACTGCAAAAAAAATCTGAAAGGAGATGAGATAAAGAAGACTTCTGACTGTTTTTGGCTTTGTTTTGTTCTTTTTTTTTTTGGGGGGGGAGGAGGCGTCACAAGGCTACTCCCTTCTCAGAGCTCTGTGGTGTTTCCTCTCTGTTCAGGGAATCATGCAGTGCCAAGGAGCCTCATGCATGCTCTCCCGTCCATTAAGCAACCTCTCAGGCCTGGGTCTTGACATTTCATATGTAGGTTTTAATTACCTTTTGTGGAAAATCAGAAAATCTCCAACTTGAAAAATCAATTATTTGAGGACCTGATGTCCTTCCTGATCCTAGCTGACTCTGACTGGAGAAAGTGGCAATATCTGTGGCTTAGCATCATAAAGGTTTGGCTGTCATCACCCCAGTCATGTTTTGTGTTGTTGCGCAGGCAGAAAGAATAATGGCTCCTGGAGCGAACCATAGCAGTGGTGTGACAGAGTTTGTCTTGGCGGGATTCCCCAATCTCAACAGCACCAAGGCAGAACTGTTTTCTGTCTTCCTTCTCGTCTATCTGCTGACTCTTACAGGCAATGTCTTGATCATTGGGGTGATAGGAGGCGGACACTCGCCTGCAAACCCCCATGTACTTCTTCCTGGGTAACCTTTCCTGCCTAGAGATCCTGCTCACTTCCGTCATCATTCCCAAGATGCTGAGTAATTTCCTCTCACAGCGACACAAGATTTCCTTTGCTGCATGCATAGCCCAGTTTTACTTCTACTTCTTTCTTGGGGCTTCTGAGTTCCTGTTGTTGGCTGTCATGTCTGTGGACCGCTACCTGGCCATCTGTCACCCTCTGCACTACCCCGTGCTCATGAATGGTGCTGTGTGCTTTTCGGGTGGCCCTGGCCTGCTGGATGGGTGGAATATTTCCTGTACTCGGCCCCACGGTGGCCGTGGCCTTGCTTCCTTTCTGTGAACAAGACGCTGTGGTGCAGCACTTCTTCTGTGACAGTGGCCCGCTGCTCCGCCTGGCGTGCACCAACACCAAGAAGCTGGAGGAAACGGACTTTGTTCTGGCCTCTCTTGTCATTATATCCTCCCTGCTGATTACAGCTGTGTCCTACGGCCACATTGTCCTGACTGTCCTGCGCATCCCCTCTGCTTCGGGCCGTCAGAAGGCTTTTCTACGTGCACTTCCCACTTGATGGTGGTCACCCTCTTCTATGGAAGTGCCATTTTCCTCTATGTTCGGCCCTCCCAGAGTGGCTCTGTGGATACTAACTGGGCGGTGACCGTGGTAACAACATTTGTGACACCTCTGATGAATCCATTCATCTATGCCCTGCGCAATGAGCGGGTCAAGGAAGTCTTGAAGGACATGATTAAGAAGGTGGTGACGAGCTTTGGGGGGAGATGTTTTCCTTGCTAAAAGTTTCAATAAGAAAATGAAGGGTGGGCCAGAAAAAATAGTACAGAGTACAGAGGTTAAGGCTCATGTCTTGCATATAAGCTTGATCCAACCAGTAGCATGCATATGGTCCCCTGAGTCCAGCCAGGGGTAATCCCTGAGCATCACCATGTATAGTCCAATGCCCCTCTCACCCCCCAAAAGAGAAAAAAAAAAGAAGTGAAAAGGTAATCACTAGTCTGAAGTTCAAGTTTTTTCTAACACCCTCTTATCATATGATAAACGTCTTTGGTTGGTTGAATTTTGAAACCCTTCATTGTCACTGTCTTTCCGTTCATCATCGATTTGCTCGAGCGGGCACCAGTAACATCTCCATATGACCTGTCTCATGCAAGTAGAGCCCAAGGGCACCTGCTTGCTCCAGGAACATAAAGAGCCTCAAACCATTCCATCAGGTCATGGGAATGAGGTCTATAATTGTTACTGGTATCTGGCATATCAAATACGACACGGGTAGCTTGCCAGACTCTGCCGTGAGGGTAAACTTTTAAGAATTTTAAATTCTTACAAGTTTTCTTCCTCTCCTCCTTCTTCTTTTTAGTTTTGGGGCCACACCCTGATTGCTCCTGAGTTACTCCTGACTCTGCACTCAGGAATTACTCCTGGAGGTGCTGGAGATTGAACCTGGGTCAGTAGTGTGCAAGGCAAATGCCCTGTTCCTATACTACTGCTCCAGCCCTACAATTAGTCTATCCTTGCTCTGAAAAAAGTCATTGACTCTATCTTGCACGTAAATCCAAATTAGTATTTCTATACCATAATCATCACCAGTTTTATTTACTGTCAGGTAGAAAAGAGAACAAATAAATATAAAAAGGATTTAGTCATTTCTGTATGATAATCCCAGGGGCCTTTGGAAAGGCATGTCAAAAAGAAAATTTATGAATAATAGAATTTGATGTTGTTTTCTAACCTGCATTTTATTACAAAGATGAATTAAAAAACATCCTCACTCATCTTGTCATTGGGCTGTATTTCTTTCATTTATCCATCTTTTTTACATTTTTTTCTTCGGAGGGACTCCCCAGACGTGATGGGGTCACGGGACTACCCTTAGCAGTACTAGGTGGGTGGGGGAGGGGCAGACACACACTCTGGATCTTCAAACCTCTCAGACCTCATTTTGCATTCTTAAATTTGCTGTGAACCTTATGCAGAGCAGTGCCCTCTGTCTCTCAGCTGGCTGTATTGGTGCTGTACGGGCATGGACGTGGCTTTGCAGTACTTAAGCAGCACGTTCAAGTCTGACTCTAAACACCAGTTATGCTTTACTGCAGTCAGTGCTGATCTAATGTGTATAATCTCATTCCAGTCCAATGACTGCGAAACCGCCCATATAATTCCACTTTCTGACAGGTGGTTTTTTTTTTTCTGAGACCAAAGGTTATTTTTACCTGCCCTTTGTGATCATACAGTAGATGTGGTTTGGTTTACTCACAAAATGTGAATTAATGTTTTTTTTAGTCATTAAAGAAGAACAGATACAAAAATATTAAATTAATCTTAGAATGTTGCTTAAAAATAAAGTTCAAGGGGCTGGAGCGATAGCCCAGCGGTGGGGCGTTGCCTTGCACGGCCCGCCCTGTGCGGCGGCCAGGAGTAATTCCTGAAGGCAGAGCCAGGAGAAACCCCTGAGCTTTGCTGGGTGTGACCCAAAAAGCAAAATAAACAAACAAACAAATAAATAAATGAATGAATGAATGAATGAATGAATGAATGAATGAATAAAAATAAATAAAGTTCAAGAAGGGGGTAATCATCGAAGGAGACAAAGCAATCATTTTGTGAATAAAAAGGACTGAAATTCAAGTTATACAGAAGGAATTTTTATAGCAATATCAACACTCTCCAACTTTTTTTCTTTTTTGGGTCACACCCAGCGATGCTTAGGGGATACTCCTGGCTCTGCGCTCAGGAATCACTCCTGGCACTGCGTGGGGAACCATATGGGATGCCAGAGATTGAACCCGGGTCGGCTGCATGCAAGGCAAACGCCTCTACCCGCTATGCTATCGCTCCTGCCCCTCCAACTTTTTCATAAGTATAAAGAGCTTTTCTCCTTCGTGTGGTCCTGAGAGAAAAAGCTATGCCTTATCTCTTATGCGGTTCTATTGTTTTTCTGAGAAAAATAGAGTTTCTAAAGTGAAAATTTCTAGAGTCCAGGACACTGCTTGGTTGGAGATGGATAAAGGGAAGAGAGGAGTGTTCCCTATTGACGAGGGTTCCATTCCCGCAACCATATGGCTCCCCAGCACCTCCAAGAGGGACACAGCAGCGGGTAGGGTGTTTGCCTTGCACACGTCGACCATGGTTCGATCCTCGGCATCCCATATGGTGCCCGGAGCACCACCAGGAGTAATTCCTGAGCGATGAGCCAGGAGTAACCCCTGAACGTCGCTAGGAGTGACCCAAAAGCCAAAGAGAAAAAAAATAGACCTCCAAGAGTGATCTCTAAGCTTAGAGCCAGGAGTAAGCCCTGAGCCCCAAACCCACCCTCTCCACCGCCCCTCCCCCGCAAAAATCAGATGAAAATACCTGGGGAGGGCTGCAGCTATAGTACAGCGGGTAGGCGTTTGCCTTGCGCGCGGCCGACCTGGATTCCGCGGCATCTCATAAGGTCCCCCAGCACCGCCAAGCCAAAAGTAATTCCTGAGTGCAGAGCCAAGAGTTACCACCACCCTCCCCGGCCGGGTGTAACCCAAAATGCCAAAAAAAAAAAAAAAAAAAAAAAAAGATAAAGGAAAATACCTGGGGAAGGGATGCCAGGAGACAAGTGGAAGAGAGCAAGCAGAAAACTTTAGGCATGAAAATTAGATGATTTGATTGAAGGACCCAGAGCTGAAAGTTACAGGAGCATGCAGGAAGTGACCATTGGTCCACTTACCGGGCTTTGGATTTCTAACTAGACCAAAACACACCCAGTGGCAGCAGTGGAATTTGAACCCACACCTCCAAAGAGAATAGCAATTAATTCCGGCACTTTAGACTGGGCCACACTACCATAGAGTAAAGAAAAGGTCTAGCTCATATTTCTAGACTACCGATCTCCACTACGTAGGCACAAAACTAAAAAAAAAAAAGTTTTTCTTCCTTCCTAGTTAGTAACTCATATAACTCATACAGATTTTTTTTTTTTTAAAGTGAAAACAATCACTTGTATCGTCTTTCCGTTGTTCATCGATTTACTTGAGCGGGCACCAGTCACATCTTCATAGTCCTGTCACTTGCTAGTGTAGCCCAAGGGCATCTGCATGCTCCAGGAACATAAAGAGCCTCACACCATTCCATTAGGTCATGGGAATGAGGTCTACAACAGTTACTGTTTTTTGGCATATCAAATACGACAAGGGTAGCTTGCCAGGCTCTGCCGCGGGAGAATGATCATTACAGTGTATAAATGTGAAAGATCCTGGCAAGGACCTGGTCCTAAATCACTAAAATTTTTTTCCAGGGTGTGGAGCTATGTACAGCATGTCGGGCATCCGGGTTCAATCCTCAGCATTCCTTATGGTCCCCTGAGCACTGCCAGGAGTAACCTCTGAACATCGCCAGGTGTGACCCAAAAAGAAAACGATCACGATCACGATCACGATCTTCCCGTTAATCATCTATTTGCTAGAGCGGGCACCAGTAATATCTCAATATGTCCTGTCACATGCTGTAGAGCCAAGGGCATCGGCTTGGTACAGGAACATAAAGAGCCTCAAACCATTATATTAGGTCATGAGAATGATCTAATATAATTGTTACTGGCATTTGGCATATCAAATACAACACGAGCAGCTTGCTAGGCTTGCCGTGCGGGAGGCATACTCTATAAACACCTCTAAATAAAGCCTTTATTGATGAACTGCGCGGCCGCTTGGGGGTTCATCAATAAATGAGCCGGGCTGTGATGGGCTGGTCAGCTGGGTGGAGTTCTGATGAGAGGGAATTCCAATGTGGAAAATGGCGGCGCCCATGGAGTGGGTGGGGGGTCTTCTGGCTTGTTGTGAGGTTCTGCCAGGGTGGTGGGCCAAGGCTGGAACCCACCATGCCTCCCGACTGCCTCATGAACGGCTGGGCACAGGGAGAGCAAGGAACCGCTCTGCCCCATGTCTGAGAGTCTCTGGACCAGCATACCTGGGCGGATTGAGGAAGAAACTGCTCCAGGGTGGGTGTCGATGATCCGGGCTGTGATGGGCTGGTCGGCTGGGTGGAGTTCTGATGAGAGGGAATTCCAATGTGGAAAATGGCGGCGCCCATGGAGTGGGTGGGGGTCGTCTGGCTTGTTGTGAGGTTCTGCCAGGGTGGTGGGCCAAGGCTGGAACCCACTATGCCTCCCGACTGCCTCATGAATGGCTGGGCACAGGGAGAGCAAGGAACCGCTCTGCCCCATGTCTGAGAGTCTCTGGACCAGCATACCTGGGCCGGATTGAGGAAGAAACTGCTCCAGGGTGGGTGTCGATGATCCGGGCTGTGATGGGCTGGTCGGCTGGGTGGAGTTCTGATGAGAGGGAAGTCCAATGTGGAAAATGGCGGCGCCCATGGAGTGGGTGGGGGTCGTCTGGCTTGTTGTGAGGTTCTGCCGGGGTGGTGGGCCAAGGCTGGAACCCACCATGCCTCCCGACTGCCTCATGAACGGCTGGGCACAGGGAGAGCAAGGAACCGCTCTGCCCCATGTCTGAGAGTCTCTGGACCAGCATACCTGGGCCGGATTGAGGAAGAAACTGCTCCAGGGTGGGTGTCGATGATCCGGGCTGTGATGGGCTGGTCGGCTGGGTGGAGTTCTGATGAGAGGGAATTCCAATGTGGAAAATGGCGGCGCCCATGGAGTGGGTGGGGGTTCGTCTGGCTTGTTGTGAGGTTCTGCCAGGGTGGTGGGCCAAGGCTGGAACCCACTATGCCTCCCGACTGCCTCATGAATGGCTGGGCACAGGGAGAGCAAGGAACCGCTCTGCCCCATGTCTGAGAGTCTCTGGACCAGCATACCTGGGCCGGATTGAGGAAGAAACTGCTCCAGGGTGGGTGTCGATGATCCGGGCTGTGATGGGCTGGTCGGCTGGGTGGAGTTCTGATGAGAGGGAAGTCCAATGTGGAAAATGGCGGCGCCCATGGAGTGGGTGGGGGGTCGTCTGGCTTGTTGTGAGGTTCTGCCGGGGTGGTGGGCCAAGGCTGGAACCCACCATGCCTCCCGACTGCCTCATGAACGGCTGGGCACAGGGAGAGCAAGGAACCGCTCTGCCCCATGTCTGAGAGGGGCCAGAGCGAGAGCCCAGCGGGTAGGGCGTTTGCCTTGCACGCAGCCGGCCTGTGCTGGCCCAGGTTCGATCCCGGCATCCCATATGGTCCCTCGAGCACCGCCAGGAGTAATTCCTGAGTGCAGAGCCAGGAGTAACCCCTGAGCATTGCCGGGTGTGACCCAAAAAAAAAAAAAAAAAAAAAAAAAAGAAAACAAAAAAAAAAAAAAAGTTTTTTCGTGCTAGATAGAAGTAAATCTATTTAGGTCCTTAAAGAAGGACTATATTCTTTTTTTTTTTTTTTTGCTTTGAGGCACACCCAGCAATGCTCAGGGGTTTCTCCTGACTCTGCACTCAGGAATCACTCCTGGCGGTGCTGGGGGGAGGGGGAACCATATGGGATGCCGGAGATCGAACTCGGGTGGCATGGACGGGCCGCGCGCAAGGCAAACACCCTATCCGCTGGGCTATCGCTCCTGCCCCAGAAGGATTATATTCTTGCTCCCTAAAATGCTTTTTTTTTTTTCTCCTGTTGGCTTCTACCGTTGAATCTTTGGGAGAGATGCATTTGGGAGAGATGCAGAAAGGAAACCCTGAGGACCATGGGGTCCACACTTGGTGGAGCATTGGGAGAGCAGCCGGCTTTCCTGAGCAACACGACCACACTCAGGTCTCTCCCAGAGCTACTGCTTCACTTAAGAGCAGCAGGTTGACAATGGCTTTGTTGCTCTCTCCAGGCTGGGCATGTTGTATTCTTTAGATTTACCAAAGATGCTATAACAGAATGGATTGCCCAGGGGGCCGGAGCGATAGCACAGAGGGTAGGGAGTTTGCCTTGCACGTGGCTAACCTGGGTTGGATCTCCGGCATCCCATAGGGCCCTGAGCACTACCAGGGAGTAATTCCTGAGTGCAAAGCCAGGAGTAACCCCTGAGCATTGCCAGGTGTGACCCAAAAAAAAAAAAAAAAATTGGATTTCCTACCTGCAGGCCCTTCCTGCTAAAGACAAACTAGATCTGAAATTCTGTCATTTCAGAAGTATATGGGCTTTCACCCAATTCATCAGAGAATCCTAGAACATTCACTCTTTTGATATGGTCTTCATGATTACTTATTCTCGAAGATGATTTAAGTCCAGTAAATGAAGCAGTCTGCTTAACTGGCCTGAAGGTCTTTCACCTGAAAGATGTTTTTGTCATAGAATGACTGCATTTATTTGCATGACATAAATATACTAGGTGATCTTACTGAAAGTGGAAATTACCACAAGTGTGTGGGAGTCAGAGGTTAGTTTAGATAGAGAAGGGAACATGTGTGAATAAATGTCTAAAGTTCTGATGCTAACATAGAACTGAGCATTAACTACAGACAAAAAATGCAAATGATGGCTTCTAAGTGTACATAGGTAACCCACAATGTGTGGGAGAAGGAGGAGAGAGAGAGGGAGAGGAGAGGAGATAAAGAACCTGCCATTTAGGCAGTATGTGGGAGGGGGAGGGAATTGGGGACATGGGTGGTGGCTGGGGGGCACTGGTGGAGGGCGGGGGTGCTGGAACACTGTGTGACCGAAACCCCCAAGCGTGAACAGCATTGTAATTGTATATCTCACAGTGGTATAATAAAATGTTAAAAAAAAAAAAGATGTTTTTGTGTAGGACCTGAGGCCGTGAAAGGGCGTTCTATTCGATCCCGTGCTTCCTGAATTTTCCATCTGCTCAATAACTGGTCATGGATATGAAAAAACCATCTGTTATATCAGAAGTTTGCCCTTGTATTATTCTTTGCACTGGATTTTGAGAATATCTTTGCTGAACTTAGAGATGTGGTTGGTTGTGGTTCTTAGATGTTTACACTGTATTTGCGAGAGGTGAAGTGAATCAATTGCATGTATATGGAGCACCTTTAAAACTCCAGTAGAAATTGTATCATGTTGTAAAATGAACATAGAATTTCAAAACAAGTTTAGTTTCAATCAAGTTTAGTTTCAATCAGTAGCATCAATCTCCTTTGAGTGAACACCGTGGTGATAGTTTACTGATGGTAGATCTGATGGTTAAAAATTACTTTAGTGAATTAAGTGTCTAGGATTATTATTTGAAAACAGATGATTCCCTCATTCTTTAAAGAAAGAAAATGAATGACATTAACTTCATAGCAAGAATGAAGAGGATTAACTAATACCATAAGTTTCTTTTTCTTTCCTTTCTTTCTCTTTCTTTTATTTTTCTTTTTTGTTTAGGGTCACACCTGGCGATACTCAGGGGTTACTCCTGGCTCTGCACTCAGGAATTGCTCCTGGCGGTGCCGGAGTAATATTATTTGAAATAATATTAAGTTACTCCTGGCTCTGCACTAAGGAATTACTCCTGGCAGTGCTTGGGAACCCAGGTTGGCCTCGTGCAAGGCAAACACCCTACCCACTGGACTATCACTCCAGCCCCTACAATAAGTTTCTAAGGGAGATTGTTTTGAAAATAATATTAACTAACTTAGGGAAAAGCATTTTAGTTGTATGTGATTGTGAACAAGAAGGCTTTGAAATGTGTGCTTCATTTACTTGGACATCCCTGGGATAAGTGCAGTAATGTTTGGTTTTAATTCTCAAATCATTAATTCCTTCTTTCATCCTTTCTGGGTACCAGGTATTGTGGGATTGGGCTGGGGTTCAGCAGCAGGCAAGGATAAATGCTTCGATTCTGCTTGGACTTTAGGGGGCTTTATTTTGTTTGTTTGGGGTCACACCCAGTGATGCTCAGGACATATTCCTGGCTCTATGCCCAGGGATCACTCCTATCAGAGGTTGGTGGCTCATATGTGGTGCCAGGGATCCAACCCAGGTTGACCACATGTAAGACATTGGACGCAGGCTGGGGGAGGGGAAAGGAGTCAGGGGACATGGTGATGCTCTGGTGGAGGGATGGGTGCTGGAACACTGTATGACTAAAACCTAAAAATGAACATCTTTGTAATTATATATCTCAGGGTGGTATAATAAAAAAAGGACGTCTTGCTTGTTGCTCCCAAAATGGTCTTATCGAGAAGGAAAGACGTTTACTGTTCTTATTTTTCCCAGGATATGTGCTGTCGTTATCTATCCTTCTATTATTGAATGACTTTTAGCCACTTGGAGTTTCTCCTGGTGCTTTTTTTCCTCTGTGTGTTAGCTGCTATAGTTCCAAAAGGATCTTTTCCTTTCTGTCTTTCCTCCTCAAAAAACAATTTTCTGTGTTTGGCATGCTGGATGAAAATGAAAGCATGGAGAAATACTGCTTACCACCCCGGGGGTTACTTTACTACTGTACTAACCGAAGGGACTGGATTCAAATATCCCCGTCTACCAGATACTCTTTATAAGCGCCTGCTATTTCTTTCCTGGGCAGCCAAACATCTGGACTCTTTAATCTACAGTCTGTCGGGCGCTAGAGGCAGAGTAAGCGCAAGTTCAGCGAAGCTCAAAAAAGACGGACTAGAAGAGTCTGCCTTGGAACCACTGCTCAAAGCGGTAGGTTCCGAGGTAGACAGGACCTGAAAATGTTTCCGATTTGTAGCAGAGCGTCTTGGACTTTCACAAGGACTAAAATTCCAGCACCCATATGGTACAGTCATTGTATGTATCTACAAAGTGAAAAGTAGAAGGTGTAGCGTCAGGTTGGGGCTCCATAGCTCAGGGGTTAGAGCACTGGTCTTGTAAACCAGGGGTCGCGAGTTCAAATCTCGCTGGAGCCTGCGCTGTGCTTTCCTTTTCCTGCTTTCTATTGCAGGCAGATCTCCCCCACCTGCAGGGAAGACGTTGAGACTGCATCTGTTTTCTGGCCGCTTCCCGAGTCTGGAACCACTGTAGAAGATAGTAAATGTCGCTTACAACTTGAGGCTGGCGCTAACTTGTTCAACAAACATGCGTCCTGCTAGTAAAAAGCACTTAGACATAAATCTGGAAATGCTTAAGACTTGAATACACCTAGTTAAAGCCTTCACTTGTGTGTTGGCTCGTTGGTCTAGGGGTATGATTCTCGCTTAGGTGCGAGAGGTCCCGGGTTCAAATCCCGGACGAGCCCTGGTTTTAGGCCCAAAGGGCTCCTACGTTGACCAAGTCTTTGGAAGTCTGTAGAAGGCCTGCAGGAAGGTCGTAATGACCTCTTGCGCAAAGTAAAATCAACACACTTAGTTTCCTTTCCTAATTCCAGTTCAGTTATGTAAAAGTGTGTGTGGGAAACTGCTTGAAATTTTTTTTTTTTTTCCTCTTTTGGGTCACATCCGGCGATGCTCAGGGGTTTCTCCTGACTCTGCACTCAGGAATTCCTCCTGGCGGTGCTCGGGGGACCATATGGGATGCCGGGGATGGAACCCGGAGCGGCTTGGGCCGGCCGCCTGCAAGGCAAACGCCCTACCCGCTGGGCTATCGCTCCGGCTCCTGCTTGAAATTTTTTAACACTAAATTGAAGGACTGTGTTTTCTCCTTGAAAAGAACAAGGAACTGATTTCTTTATACGAACACAGCGATCTTTATTTGTGTCTGTATTTTTTTTTGGGGGGTCAGCAGGCAGTGCTCAGGGCTTACTAACATGGCAGACTTGGGGGCATATGGGATGCCAGGAATTGAACTCCAATTGCTGTATGCAAAGCAAGCTCCCTACCCGCTCTACTACCTCTCCAGTCCTTGCAACGATGCTTTTGGCTATGAGATGTCTAGTGGTTAAGAGTTCTACATGGCTTGTGCCTCTTCTCTCTCTTTCCCTCCCTTACTGCCAGAGTCCTTCTGGCTCCAGCCTTCACACTGTTTCTCAAACGCATGTTGGATCCGTTGTTTAAGCCCTCTCTTATTCCTACTGCGCAGAAATGTCACCTCTTTAGAGACATCTTTAAATTATATAACATGACCCCAATTGTCATTGTTCTCTATATTGTTTGCCTTCCTCACAGGGCTCATTGCTACTTGACATTGTCTATACTTATTTTGCTTTTTTTCCCCCTTATCAATCCCTCCCTTCCCCAAGTGATCAAGTGATCACACGGCAATGCTCAAGGCTTACTCCGGGCTCTGCACTCAGGAATTACTCCTGGCAGTGTAGAGTCTGAACTTTTAAAGTCGAAGATTTTATGTGTCATTTCGCTGCAGCCCCTTTGCCCCCTTAGCATTTGGTATTGTATAGAACATATTGTAAGCAAGATTCGATATTGCCACTTCTGTTGATACACAGAAGAGACTGTTAGCCAATAATCATTTCTGGCTTTTTTCAGACTGAGACTGAATTTGTCTCAAAGAAATCAAGCCACGGTTGTGGGATTTCATTACTAGTGAAAAATTCAAATGAACTTCAACTCTCCACGCCACCCCCAATTCAGGCTCTCTTCCATAGAAACTACCAAACTATTTCCGTATTTACACATATCTGCTCATAGAGACATAGGATGTTGACATGTATGCCCCCTTTTTAAACCTTGGTCTTAATGGCTGATCTTTTATGAACAATATCTAGGATTTCAACCACAAAGGGGGAGGAAAAAAAGAGGAAGGGGGGGGGGTCCTGCAACCTTAAGTAAGGCAAGCAACATATTTTATTAATGAAAATAGAACATATTTGACTGCCGGACTCTATTCGAAGCTCCCACATGTACGAGCGAACTAGCGTTTATCGTGATCTCCGTGAGTTACAGAAAAATCTCCATTTTAAGTCAGAGATTTTGAGTCACACTGAAGTGAAACCCTGGCTCAAGACTGCGCCCCGACTTTAGCGCAAGAACCACCCGCAGGGCGCAGAGGCCCGCACCCAGGCTGCGCTGGTTTCCTGCGCAGTGGCCTCTTGCCCTGCTTCCTCCTCTGTTTATAAAATTGCATGACCTACTTCTCCAGTTTGGTCCATGAACTTCCGCGGTGATAGTCTTTTCTCTACTCTCAGCAGTTGAAGAGTGCCGGCAACAGGTGCCCAAACATGCTCTTTAAGGGAAGGAAGAAAAAAAAACAAGTTTACCTGTTAAAGTTGTTAAAATTCTGGTACTTCGCCTCGAGAAACACACACACACACACACACACACACACACACACAAATTTTTAAACTGCTTATTTTATTTTGCACACACACACACACTCTCACACACACATTTTACAACTGCTTATTTTTTTTAAGTATTTTATGATACCACCGTGAAATATACAAAGATGTTCATATTTGGGTTTCGGTCATACAGTGTTCCAGCACCCATTCCTCCACCAAAACTGCTTATTTTAGTTTGCAGCAACATGATTTAAAAATGAAACAAAAGTCCTACTTGGCAGCGGTGGGATTCGAACCCACGCCCCCGAAGAGACTGGAGCCTTAATCCAGCGCCTTAGACCGCTCGGCCACGCTACCTAGTGGCGGGGAGCCGGCCAGGCACCCTCTGTACTGTTCAGTGCTCTTTCCTTTCTTTCCTCCAAGGATCACGATCATTTGCGGTTTAGAGGTTTTCATGGATTTTCCTCTTATTACTGGTTTATTTTGCTTAATTTCTTTTTAGACAGAGCTACTTGCGATTGTTGCAAAGAGCCTTGAAACACGTCCTAGAGCCGGGAGCACCTTTGCTGACACTGACTTTGCCGGTGTGAGGAACGGCAGCCCGGGAGTGGCAGGGCCTCGTTCCCTGGGAGAGTCGGACCCTGCTGCAGGCCCGGAGAGCGCCGGCCCGGGAACTTTCTTTGCCGAAGGGTGCGGGGTCTGCGGTGGTCCGGGAGAGGGCGGATCTGCCCCGAGGAGACCGGGAAGCTTCAAGGGTCTCGGGCAAAACCAGAGGCGTCCGCACCGGGCTGACAGAGCCCGGGAACCGTGAGAAATGTGGGGGGGTGCCACGTCTTCCCCCCCCGACCCGGCTTTCCCCGCAGCCTTGGCAAGATCCCTTTGCCCAGCATCACGGTGCGTTCGTGCCCATCATTACTCTCTCCGGGCGACTGCAGTCCACTATTCCTACAGTGTCTCTGGCTTCTTCGGAAAGAAAAAGGTGTAGTTAATTTAAGCTCCTCGAAGACCACTGTTTTTTTAGAAAAAGGAAAAGGAAAAGTCTAGGTCACAAAAACTTTCCAAAAGTAGGCGAGAGAGACTGCATTTATGTACTTGTCCACTAAGCGGCGCCCCACCACCACAGTTACTAAAAGACTTTACAACCAAGTGTAGACGTGGCCAAAACTTTCTTTAGCAAAGTTTAGAATTGTAAGCCCACATTCATGTGAGGCTCGTTGGTCTAGGGGTATGATTCTCGCTTAGGGTGCGAGAGGTCCCGGGTTCAAATCCCGGACGAGCCCTGCTTTTTCCTAATTTTTTCCCCTCCACTCTCAGATTTATTGCTATTGCACCATCTCATTAAGTGTGCAACTTCTCCGGTTTATAGTCAATAAAAACTCTTTTATGCTCCAGTATTTCGAGTTTATATACTCCAGAAAAAAATTCTAGGACACTATTATGTTATTATGTACACTTTACTATCTCTTCTACAAAAAGCAATTGATTTATAAAGGCCATCAGCATTTCTCTTTGGCGTTCTCTATTATTATTCAGGACTTGTTCATTCAGGACTTAAGAAGGTTATTCTTATATCAAGAGTTTCGTTTAACCCTCAGTTTTCCTCCACACTAACCAGCAGAGCCCTTCTTTCCCGCCAGATCCTCCCGGAATCAGTAACTGATCAGATGTCCTGTCACACACAGCCTGGGCCCACTTCCTCATTCAAGTCTCGCACTTCAGTCCTTGGGAGAGTTTCAGGTGAGGTAGTACCTCTGGATTTCAACTGTTGGAAGAGCTCATGCTACCAGCATATTAGACTTTCCTGAGAAGCTACTTCATGATTCAGTGATTGTGTGAATCTGTTTTAAATCGAAGGGTTATATAAGACTCTAAGGACCAGGTCTTTTAAGGCTGGGAAAAGGAAAGTATTTTATGGGTTTTTTCAATGCATCTGAAATTTTAAGGGCCTTGATGATTATTTAGGAGTAGAGGATGATCACTCATCTTCTTTAAAAGAATCTTATTTAATTTTCAGATAAGATTATTATCTGGGAATCTGATCCTATAACCCTGAGGGAAAGAAGGAGCAAAGAGGTATTTTTGGTGTGAATAAAGGACTGTCTTAATGGGGGGAATGAACCATCTCTATGAGTCAGTGGCTCTTTTCCTATGGGTGATGGTATGGTACTATGAATGCTTTAAAGAAGCTTAAAAAGTTCTTCCCACTGGAAATATAGGAGACCCCAAATCAGGTTCTCCAGAGGTGCAAATTGCCTGTCAGTGCCATTGATTCTTACCACGAACTCCAGGGAGAGCAGCTAACATCAGACCAGGCTGCATCACACTTGTATGGCCTGTGAGTGAATCCTGAGCCAGACGGTTGGAGGATCACTAAGGAGTCATACACTGAGCCATTCAGTAGGAGTCGTCAAAGGAATTGATTCAAAAAGATAAAGAGCAGAAGTCCTCACTAGGAAGGTAAGAGGGGAAAGACCAAGGTTGACCAGTACCTGTTTCACCAACAGTTCCCGCCAGCCTTGCTGTGGCAAGTGATCCGCGTCCCTGAGTTCTGAGGGAACTTCCACACACTGCGGTTGTTTGGGGAGCCGTGGGGAGGAGCAAAGGAACAAGGAGATGAGAATCTATTGACACACTGCGTCATGAAACTGTATCATTAAACTGAATTGTAAACAGAGGCCCCTAAAAAAAGTTTAACTAATGAAACAATTTGGTTTTAAAGAAAAACATGTACTAATCAAAGGGCTCTGCTCTTAGGAGTTCTGAGGAATTTTCCTTCTTAACCAACAAAGCATGGATCAGGAGCCTTTTCTTAAGGTCTTAAAGAAGAGATTACAGATTAAAAATTTACATTTTTTCTTTTAGGATCACATCTGGCCATGCTCAGGGGTTACTCCTGCCTCTGCTATATGAGATGATGGGGATGAGCCTGGGTTGGGCGCATGCAAAGCAAATGCCCTACCGTCTGTACCATGGCTCCGCCCCTGAAATTTACTTTCTCCATTAATCTGATCTGTGGCTAAAAATGTTTTTCCTAATGAAAGTATTCAAAAACTTGAAGAAGAAGAACGACTGAATTCCTAGGAACCTTTTGATGAACTTTCGTGTCCCTAGGAAGGTGAAAATAATAGGGAAGAAGTTGTGTTGTTGCCCAGGGAGATGCATTCAAGGGTTAAGCAGAAGTGCTTGCCAAGTTTGGTCTGGAGGAAGCAGGAAACAGCAAGGAACCACAAACAGCTCCTGAGTTGGACTATAAGAGCAGCTTAGAGTGGGTTCGAGCAAATAAATTTAATGCTTTGCATACTAGTAAGAAGCACATTAACAGTTTTCTCTGCTTTCACTGCTCTTTCTGATTTTATGTCCAAAAGGTGCATTTGGCATCTTAAAAGATGAAACACCATGGGGGGCCCGAAGCGATAGCCCAGCGGGTAGGGCATTTGCCTTGCACGCGGCAGCCCTGTGTCGGCCTGCGTTAGATCCCGGCATCCCATATGGTCCCCCGACCACCGCCGGGAGTGATTCCTGAGTGCCAGGAGTAGCCCCTGAGCATTGCCGGGTGTGACCCCAAAAAAAAAAAAAGATGAAACACCAATAAACAAAGCAATTGGAAGCAAAGATAAGCATATGGGACTACATGAAACTAAAAAGCTTCTGCACCTCAAAAGAAACAGTGAACAAGATACAAAGACAGTCCAAAGAGTGGAAAAAAATATTCACCCAATATCCATCTGATAAGGGGTTAATATCTGGGATGGAGGAGGAGGAGGAGGAGGAAGGGGAGGAAGAGGAGGAGCAAAGGTCCAGCGGGTAGGGTGTTTGCCTTGCATGCAGCCGACCTGGGTTAGATCCCCGGCATCCCATATGGTCCCCCAAGCACTGCCAGGAGTTATTCCTGAGTGCAGAGCCAGGAGTAACCCCTGAGCATCGACGGGTGTGACCAAAAAAAAAAAAAAAAAAAGCAAAAATAAATAAATAAAAATAAAGAACAAAAGAGCAAATTGTGGGCTGGAGCCATAGTACGTTTGCCTTGCACTCATCCAACCGGGGTTCGTCCTTGGCATCCATCCCTATGGTCCCCGCCCCGCCCCACCCCCTGTAACACCGCCAGGAGTAACCCCTGAGCATTGCCTGGTGTGACCCAAAAGAGCAAGTTGTTATGCTTTTAATGGCATTCATTTATGCGATCCATTCCAGGAATATTTACTGAATATTCATGAGAAAACAGTTGAACTTTGTATTCTAAATGCTGTGCTGGGAACAAAGATTACTGCAGGGAACTAGATAGATAATTGTGATTTTTGGCTCACATGACATAAAAATAGAAAAGAAAAAGTACAGTTTTAATGTATTTTGTTAGTGATAATTATTATGTTGGTGATAATTACTATTTTAGCAAAAGCTGCTCACTTCCTTGGGTTTCTGGCATGGCGCGTCTCAGGAAAGGAGCACACGGGGTTAGTGACGGACTGAAATAGGGAGTGACTAGGCCCTTGAATGGTAGGAAGCCTGAGGCGTTCTGGAGGAGGCTTGACCCTGAAGACTGTGGAGAGGGAGGGAGCAGGCTCTGAGGTTGGGCCTGGCAGGCAGAGGGTAGAGCTTCGCTGGTTATGCTGCGAGCCACTGGCAAATTTCAGGTAGGAATGGAGGTGGAGAGCACAAAACTAGAGTTGTGCTTTAAAAAGATTCCTGTAGTACAGTGGAGCGCACAGCAGCTGTTTTGGCTTTCGAATAAACAAGCATTAAGCCCTGCTCCAGAGTCCCCAAGGCTGGATGTGTTTTACTCTAGACTCCACTAGCGTTTATTCTGATTCTAGAGTCTGTCAGCTCCCAACCCCTTTCCGGTAAAGAGAATTTGTTTTATTTATTTATTATTTATTTTAATTCTCTCTCTCTCTCTCTCTCTCTCTCTCTCTCTCTCTCTCTCTCTCTCTCTCTCTCTCTCTCTCTCTCTTGCTTTTTGGGTCACACCCAGCAATGCACAGGGGTTACTCCTACCTCTACACTCAGGAATTACTCGAGGGACCATATGGGATGCTTGGGATGGAAGCCTGGTCGGCGCATGCAAGCAAACGCCCTACCCGCTGGACTATCGCTCAGGCCCCTTATCACTGGCCTCTTTTAAAAGACGCGAAATTCAAGACAGCAGTCAACTTTAATGACTCCCATGACTGTTCCAAAATTGTCCTGCTTTGGGGGCTGGAGTCATAGCACAGTGGGTAGGGCATATGCTTTTGCACGTGGTTGACCGGGGTTCCATCCCCGGCATCCCATATTCCCCGAGCACTGCCAGGAGTAATTTCTGAGTAGAGTACAGAGTCAAGAGTAACCCCTGAGGGGCCGGAGCGATAGCCCAGCGGGTAGGGCGTTTGCCTTGCACGCAGCCGCCCATGCTGGCCCGGGTTCGATCCCCGGCATCCCATATGGTCCCCTGAGCACCGCCAGGAGTGATTCCTGAGTGTAGAGCCAGGAGAAACCCCTGAGCATTGCCGGGTGTGACCCAAAAAGCAAAAAAAAAAAAAAAAAAAAAAAAAAAAGAGTAACCCCTGAGCACCGCCGGTGTAATTCCTGAGTGCAGAGCTGGAGTAACCTCTGAGTGTTGCTGGGTGTGACCCAAAAAGGCAAAAAAAAGAGGGGGTAAGGAGTGTTCTGCTTTTTGCTGGGTGAGTCTAAACAGACATGGTTGATTTTTGCATTTTTTGTTTGTTTTGGGGTCACACCTGTCAATGTTCAGGATTTACTCCTAAAGGTCCTTTTGGGAACATAAGGGATGTCAGGGATTGAACCAACGTAGGCTCTGTGCAAGGCAAGCATCCTACCTGCTGTACTGTCTCTCCAGAACCCTGCTTTTTTTGGGGGAGTCACACCCGAAGATGCTCAGGGGTTACTCCTGGCACTCAGTAATTATTTCAAGTGGTGCTTGGGGGACCATATGGGATATCCAGGATTGAACTCAGGTTGGCCACTTACAAGGCAAATGCCCTCCCCACTGGACTATGGCTCTGGCCCCCAACCCCCATTATTTTTAACTTTTCTTTTCTTCCTTCCTTTCCTTTTTTTGGGGGTTTGGGGAGAGGTTATATCTAGCAATGCCCAGGAGTTATCCCTGACTCCACACTCAAGGATCACTCCTAGTGGTGCTTGGAGTACATCAGAATGCTGGGGACCCAATCCAGATTGGCTGTATGCAAGACAAGCACCCTAACAGCCCTGAAATTTTCTTTTATCTTCTCTTCTTCTTTTGTTCTTGGGGGGTCACATCTGGCATGTGACCCTTTTTGATCAGAGTTTACTCCCTGACTCTGCACTCAGGAATTACTCCTGGCAATGCTTGGGGGACCACATGGGGATGAACCCTGGAAGGGCTGGGGTTGAACACCCTGCCTGCTGTGCTATTACTCCGGCCCCTATCTTCTTCTCCTTCCTTAAAAATAAATATTTGGATTATTTTTGTTTTGTTTTTATGCCACACCCACAGGAGGTGTTTGCAAGGCCAGCACCCTGCCTACTGTACCTAGCTCCAGGCCTGATCTCTAGATTCTTTAGGGCTTCAGTGATTATTCGGTATCAGAAGACCATCATTAATTTTCTTATTAACAAATCTTTTCTAACTTTAGGAAATGTGGGAAGGGCTGAGAGAGTGAAGTGAAAGATCTGGAAGTCCTTGGAGGTCTGCAGGGGAAGGATGCGTCCAGGTCACTCACCCAGGGGGATTCAAAAGAAACTTGAAGCTTACTCTGTGGAGACACACACAGAAAACCATTGTATTTTGGTCAAAGTCTTCTCCGGAGTGTGCAGTGAGAAGGAGAGACACCTACTGAGCGGCCTTTTAGAAAATCTCCTCGGTCCACTGGCCTGGGCCGGGGCAGTGGTGGTTTCAGGAAAACTGTGAAGCTGCCAAACGGAAGAGGAAACTTCTTGGTTTGCCCTCCGGGGAGAACAGAACTTCCCAGGTTCATAATGTCGTAATGTGGGCCGATAACTTCTGATTCAGGACTGGAATGTCCCTACCCAAGATTAGAAGCAGGTTGTTCTCCAGAGAGGTCATGGGGGGCCCCTCCCCTTGGGGGTGCACAAATTCTGCTGCTAGAAAACAGCTCTGCACTTACCAGACAGCAAACACATGCTAAGTGCTCTTGATTGAGGGGTGAGGGAACATTTCTTTGATAATACTGTTCCCTGGGTAATTTCCCATGGCTCCCTGAATTCCAAATCCGAACTCTACCACCTTTCCACTTCCGGCCTTATGCCTAGGATGTAGATTGCTGCCACTCTATAGGGAGGAAAAATAGAATTGATAGAGAAATGTCGTCTAGGAGAATGACCACCAGAGCATTGTAACTCAGTGCAGTTTGTGATGGCAGAGGAGTGGATCAATATTTTCCCTTATTATTATCATTATCATTATTATTATTATTATTATTTATTTATTTATTTTTTTGCTTTTTGGATCACACCCAGTGATGCTCAGGAATTACTCCTGGCGGTGCTCGGGGGGACCATATGGGGGGACCATATGGGATGCCGGGACCGAACCCAGGTTGGCAGCATGCAAGGCAAATGCCCTACCTGCTGTGCTATCACTCCGGTCCCAATGTTTTCCTTTATTCTTTTACTCCTTGGGGGGAATCTTATGGGATGCCAGGGATTGAACTTGGGTTGGCCCTACCTACCCACCTACCTATGGGACTATCACTCCCTATTCTTTTTTTTTTATTACTTTTTTTTTTTTTTCTTTTGGGGGGGGTCCACACCCAGCAATGCTCAGAAGTTATTTCTGACACTGCACCCAGGAATAATCCTTTTGGTGCTTGTGGGGGGACCATAACAGGATGTCAGAATCTAACCTGGGTAGGCCACGTGCCAGGCAAATGCCCTACCTGCTGGACTATCGCTCCAGCCCTAGTTTTAGGCAATATTGTTTTTTCCCCCCCAGGCTGCCAGCACTGCTCAACACTTGAACCAATTCCAACTCTTTCAGGACAGGAATACTCTGAAATGCAGGGACAGGTCTAGGTGTCGATTTGTATCCATGAAGTTTAGTTTCTGAATGCTGGCCCAGCTGCTCAGGTCCGGTTAGTGGAGAGACACAGTGAATGGTCAAGAAAGAGCTTTATTGGCATCTAGGCGACAGGTTAAAGAACGCAGCAAATGTGTGTCTCAATTTCCTCGCATGGTCTTGAGAAGCGGCTTTGTCAGGAGCAATGATTTAGGCTGCAGGTTGGTGGGAACCAGAATGAGCAATAACTTCTCTGGCTGCCTGGCCCCTGAAGGCACACTCCATCTCATCTGCAAACCTAAACCAGGGCTCCTGAAAAGGATTCAGCCTGCCATTATTTTAGGGTTGGCGCAGGGGGCAGGGAGACAAGATAAAAGGCAAGTATCTCTGGAAGATCTTGCTGCTTATCACTCCAGAATTCAGTTCCTAATTTCTTTTGCTGCAGTCTCAAGTTGAAAATAAATGTGGGACTGGAGTGATAGTCCAGCGGGTAGGGTGTTTGCCTTGCACGAGACCGATCTGGGTTTGATTCCCGGTAAGAATGATTTCATTCATTTCCATGTAGACATCCCTATTATACCACTGGTCAGTAGCTCTGAATCACTGGGGGGCTTTTAATAATTCCCATACCCAGACATTACCCAGTAGCAATTACAACAGAATGTCTTAAGGTGGCTTTAAAAATGTTCAAGTGGGGGCGGAGCGATAGCCCAGCGGGTAGGGCGTTTGCCTTGCACGCGGCCGGCCCATGCCGGCCCGGGTTCGATCCCCGGCATCCCATATGGTCCCCTGAGCAACGCCAGGAGTAATTCCTGAGTGCAGAGCCAGGAGTAACCCCTGAGCATCGCCGGGTGTGACTCAAAAAGCAAAAAAAAAAAAAAAAAAGTTCAAGTGGGGGAAAAAGAGTCCTAGATCTGTCCACAGGCTGAGAGGATGCTTTGCATGCTGGAGACCAAGGTTTGATCCTTGACTAGCTGTGGCAATAAATAAATAAATAAATAAATAAATAAATAAAATTAAATAAAAAATAGGGGCCAGAGCTATATATAGCACAGCGGGTAGGGCGTTTGCCTTGCATGTGGCTGACCTGGGTTTGATCCCCGGCACTCCATATGATCCCCCTGAGCACTGCCAGGAGTAATTCCTGAGTTCAGAGCCAGGAGTAACCCCTGAGCATTGCCGGGTGTGACCCAAAAAGCAAAATCAAACAAATAAATAAATACAATAACAGTAAAATAAAACGTAGGGGCTGGAGTGATAGTCCAGTGAGTAGGGATTTTGCTTTGCATGTGGCCAATCTAAGTTTGATCCCTCGCATTCCATACGGCTCCTGAGCACTGCCAGGAGTAATTCCTGAGTGTAGAGTCAGGAGTGACTCCTGAGCATTAAGATAGGTGTGAGGAGGAGGAGGAGGAGGAGAAGGAGGAGGAGGAGGAGGAGAAGGAGAAGAAGACGAAGAAGAAGACGAAGAAGACGAAGAAGACGAAGACGAAGACGAAGAAGACGAAGAAGACGAAGAAGAAGAAGAAGAAGAAGAAGAAGAAGAAGAAGAAGAAGAAGAAGAAGAAGAAGAAGAAGAGGAAGAGGAAGAGGAAGAGGAAGAGGAAGAGGAAGAAGAGGAAGAGGAAGAGGAAGAAGAGGAAGAGGAGGAAGAGGAAGAGGAAGAGGAAGAGGAAGAAGAAGAAGAGGAAGAAGAAGAGGAAGAGGAAGAGGAAGAGGAAGAGGAAGAGGAAGAAGAGGAAGAGGGAGAGGAAGAGGAAGAGGAAGAGGAAGAAGAAGAAGAAGGAAGAGGAAGAGGAAGAGGAAGAGGAAAGAGGAAGAGGAAGAGGAAGAGAAGAAGAAGAAGAAGAAGAAGAGGAAGAGGAAGAGGAAGAAGAAGAAGAAGAAGAAGAAGAAGAAGAAGAAGAAGAAGAAGAAGAAGAAGAAGAAGAAGAAGAAGAAGAAGAAGAAGAAGAAGAAGAAGAAGAAGAAGAAGAAGAAGAAGAAGAAGAAGAAGAAGAAGAAGAAGAAGAAGAAGAAGAAGAAGAAGAAGAAGAAGAAGAAGAAGAAGAAGAAGAAGAAGAAGAAGAAGAAGAAGAAGAAGAAGAAGAAGAAGAAGAAGAAGAAAGAAGAAGAAGAAGAAAGAAGAAGAAAGAAGAAGACAGAAATGTCCAGGTGATTCTAGAGTCCCACGGTTTGGATTTGCAGACCTCTTTTGTTTCTCAGCCTTTTTCCAACTGTGGACTCTTTCCAAATCTATTTCCTCGTTGTGGGCCCCACTGTCTACTGGTGGCTCCCTAGTCTCATGCTGTGATGCTCCATTAACTCCATTCTCACTTGAGGCCCCGGGGAATACCCTGGGGGCCCCAGAGGACCCATGGCTCCTAGTTGACAAACCCTAGTTAATGTCAGGAAAGTGCTTCTGCCAGGTCCTGGACAGCAGGTGGGAATGAAATGTGCTGAAATCAGAGTTCAGGTGTTAAAAAGTGAAAGGGAGGGGCTGTTAGGGTCTGGAGTCACAAGTCTTTAGGAATCACAAAGAATTCAGCCAGTAATGCAAAACACAAGCAGAGTTTATTAAGCCAGTTAGCTGGAGTCAAACTTTAGGCATGCAGTCGGGACAAGACCCTGAGTAAGGGGAAGCTTTAGATTATATAGCCACTATTTGCATCATAACCTGAAAACTTAAATAAAAAAAAAACATGATTTAAGAAAAGACATCACTTAAATTTAACAACGGGTTGTATTAATATGTCCCGGGATGTTCTAAATGTTAGTATGCTCTGCCTGCACCCAAGAAGTTTCTAGATAACATGAGGAGCAGAAACTGTTACTTTTCAAGGTTGCCAGGCTGAGCCTGCCCAGATATTCTTTCCAAGGCTGGATGGGGGTGATGACGTGCCCTTGGTAACTTTCCACAGCATCCAGCATCATGGAGGCCCTGTGGCTCATGGAGCTAGCCTTCTGCTGTTTTGTTCACCTAACAGGGCCGTAGCAATAGTAGATCAGGTAGGGTGCTTGCCTTGCATGCACAGCAGACCCTGGTTCGATCCCCAGCATCCCATATGTTCCTTTGAGTACTGCATTCCTGAGCAAGCAAGCAAGCAAGCAAGCAAGCAAGCAAGCAAGCAAGCAAGAGGCTCCGTTGCTTCCACTTTAACCTTTCTGCAATCCCACATAGGGGGCCAGATATATCCTTGAGCACCACCAGGAGTACTTCCTGAGTACAGAGCCAGGAGTAACCCTGAGCATTGCTGGGTGTGACCCAAAAAGCAAATATATTTATGCATATCTATCTATCTATCTATCTATCTATCTATCTGTCTGTCTGTCTGTCTGTCTGTCTGTCTGTATATAGATAGCTATCTCTATATATCTATATACATAGATATAAACATGTGTTGGATGACATTCCCCCACTTATCTTATGTGAAGAGCTACTCCCTGCCTTTTAGGGGATCTCCAGAGCAGACACAATGAGAGCTTGGGTAGAATTGAATTGATTTCATTATTTTATACGGCATAAATATTTTACCATGAATATTATGAATCTTGCTTGCCCCAGTTCTATACTCTTCCTGCTCCCACGGGTCCCCACGTGGAAAATACATATAGATAAGAGTACCTGGTCACATTGGATCAACCATAATATAATCAGTTCTCCTAGTTCAAAGAGACATGCCAGTGCACCTCCCAGTAAACTGATGTGTCTCTGATTCTAAAGGTAATGCCAAAGTGATTTATTCTGATGGATTTTGGACCTTAGTGGGATCTAGAGTCTGGAATCAGCTGGCTATATATATTTATGTTAAGAAATATTAATAGGGGCTGGAGCGATAGTCCAGTGGGTAGGGTGTTTGCCTTGCACGCGGCTGGCCTATGCCGGCCCAGGTTTGCTCCCCAGCATCCCATATGGTCCCCCGAGCACCACCAGGAGTAATTCCTGAGTGCAGATCCAAGAGTAACCCCTGAGCATTGCCGGGTGTGACCCAAAAAGAAAAAAAAAAAAGTATTAATAAATTTTCTACAAATTACATTCTGAACTGCTTTTGGTTCAGAGGTGCAACCCCTCCCTCACTCTGATAGGGAGATTTTACCTCAAGGAATCAGCTCTGGCATTTGTGAAGCTTGAGCCATAGGGCCCAACTGAAAATCTGCATTTCAATAGGGTCATTTACCTGGCTTCATCCGGAGATGAAGCCGTCATCTATCAGATGAGGCCAACTAGATAGGTGATGAAGCCATCATGGGCTGGGCTTGGCTGGAAGTTTTTTGGTGGGCTTCTATCTATAAAATAAGCTAGGAAAGGAGAAAAGGGCTTTTTTGGCCTTTTTGACTCCTCTTTACTCTCTGCCTCTCTTCTCCTTCTCTCTGTTTTCTTCCCTGTTGGGCCTTATCATGTGGTAGCGGGCATCTTGGCCAAGGATTCTAAACCTACACGTGGCAGGGGGCCCAGCTAAGAACCTAAATCTGGGGTTTTCCTGTTATTGGATTGTATATCAGAACCTGTGAGAGTAAAGCCCTTTAAAACTGCGCTGGACTCCTGAGTTTTCATCCATTCCCCCACGGCTTCGGAGGTAGAAGGGAACTTGTTCCCTGATATCATTGGGGACCCCAGTGACTCCCCAACATACATATATCTATATACATTGATATATATCTATCTATCTACATATATAGATATAGCTAGCTATATACATACATATATAGCTATGTCTATGCATATATATATATACATAGATATATATGTATATGGATACATGTAAATATCTATGCATATAGAGTTAGCTAGCTATATACATAGATAGATATATTTATATCTATATCTATCATATATATAACATACTAGCTACCTCATATATTTGTAGCTAGTTCACAGATTTGTGAAGTAAAAGTTTACCCAAACCTTGGCAACTGGATGATTCTAGTGATTCTAGCACACGTCTGTGTTATAGCCAAGAAATCATCACAAATACCCAAGGGGATACTTAGCACAAAAAGAGAAATGTGAAATTACCGTGCCCTGTTTCCAGAACAAAGGAACCTACAGCACCTGTTTTCAGGATAGGGCTCTAGAGTTTTCACCACGGTGGAGCTGCGGCTTGGTCAGGATGAATGCTCACTAACTACTGTTCTCTCTGGCTTCTGTGACTCTTTGCTTGCTTGCTTAGGATATGGCTTTCCTATAAAAACAAACACCTCATTTCTTGCTCTCAGAGCTGCCTCTCTCATCCAGGCTGGGCTTGCAAGAGCAGTTGTGGCCAGCTAATAAAACTCCTTAATTTGAGACAAAACTCTGACTGTGGACCATCATGACCTGGCTAGCCTATAACATGTGGACTCTAATGACTGAACTTTTTTTTTTTTTGGGGAGATCACACCAGGCAATGCTCAGGGGTTACTCCTGGCTCTGCACTCAGGAATCACTCCTGGTGGTGCTTGTTTTGTAGGCAGGCAGACAGGGGGGGGGCTCGCCACATGGCAATAAAAATTCTTGAAGAAGAAATAAAACTGGTCCTTCAGTGATCCAGAGTCACACCTGTTGTCACAGGGAACCAGACTTGATAAGACCATATCAATATTAGACCCTGGGGAAGGGAAGGCCAGGGGAATGTGTGAATGGCTTTAGCTGATTAAATCTCCTGAGGGAGATGAATCAGCCTTCCTGCCCAGGACCCAGTTCACAGAAGACCCTGAAGCATTCCAGTCAAAGAAGACCACTCCCAAAGTCTACTCCCCTTGGCAACAGGCCCTAGTAACTGAGGTTGAAGCCCCATATGGGAGTAACTTGGGGAGAAATCTATAAAAGCCGTCCTGACCAAAGGACAGCGGCGCACATGCTGCCTGGGCACACATGTTGCCTGCGTGCACATGTTGCATGGACACACATGCTGCCTGAGCCCATGTGGGCGAGCACATGTGGTGCCTGAGCACGTGTGCTGCCCGCGATCTCCCCTCTTGAGATGAGTACTCTCTCTCTTACTTTCTCTCCCCTTCCCTCTCCAAAAACCTCCTTAATAAAATCTATTTTACTTCACTGCTCCTCGACTCCTGAAAATTCTTTTTCTGCAAGAAAGACAAGAACCCCAAGGCAGCCCTGGGTAAGGCCTAGGACTGACTTTCCTTTCCTGCAAAGAGCAATTCCTCGCTCCAGCCTGAGTCCGTAGCTCCCTGAGAAACCTCGGGTGGTGGTGGGGGATTAACTCCCCGTGCCTAGAGATCAAGTGGGCATCAGGTGTGGCTTGACGGCCACCTCATGGGGCTGGTGGGGCTCAGGCCCACGCCCGTGCAGTGGCTCATCACAGACTTTATCAGTCCTAAGCCTGCCCAGCAGATCCCGGGTGGCAGAGGCGGCTGGGGAGAAAGCGACCATCTCTCTCCCTTCCGGCCTCACATAAGTCACCTGTGGGGTCCACCTGCAACACTTGGGGGACCGTATGGGATGCCGGGATGGAACCCGGGTTGGCCGCGTGCCAGGCAAACGCCCTACCCGCTGTGTTATCGCTCCGGTCCGATGACTGAACATTTAAATGATCGTATGATGAGGGGCGCATTCAGGTCGCGCTTGGCCTTACCTACTCCTCCAGCTGATCTTTCCCAGGGACACACAACCACACTCCTTGCTCCGCCCTATCTGCTCTTTCCCAAGTGGCCCCTCCCACACTCAACTGGCAGCCTACCAGACTCAGGCAGGCAGAGACACAAAAGGACTTTCTCAGATCCATGATCACAAGGATATGTTGCCTGTGAAAGCTACAGTAAATAAAAAAGGTGAGAACAGCTAGCATAGAATCAAAAGGACCTACCCTAGAGAAGTTGGGAAAGAATGAGGGCTAGGTTAGGATGGAATTGGGGAAGGCGGTTATTCTGCAACAGAAATAGGACAATCAGACATGTGTATGTTTCAGGATTTTCTTTATGTTCTTTTGAGTTTGGGGTTTTGTTTTTCTTTCTTTTGGCCATGCATGGGGTGCTGGGGATAGAATGAGTCAAGGGTTTCTAGCCCTTGAGAGCTGTCTCTCCAGCTCCCAGACAGAAAGGAAGAAATGACTTTCTGTGTGTTCAGTTGTGTAAAGCCCTTTGACAAATGCAGGAGAAAGAATAGGCTTGACACCAGCTAGCAAGGAGTTTGTGGACATCACACGAATAGACCCTAAGAAGAATGATTAGCAAAGAATTCAGTGTTAAACTCAGAGAGCTAGAAAGTTGGAAACTTTCTTGGAGAATTGGAGGGCTAGTGTGTGATTTTAATTAGTAAGAGAAAAAGAAATCAAATCTCCCAAGGGTGAAGGAACCGAGTCAGAGAACAGTGCTGAAGGAATGTGATTCCTGTTTGCTACTTTCTGTCTTTTCTTGTTTACACAGAAATCAGTGCAAAAGATGCGAAGTCACTTATACCCCTGATGGTTTTGATGGTGATCATTTTTCTGTTGTTTCTGTACTGGGAAAATGAGCTGAATGAAGATGTAGGGATAATGACCTTAGAGCACTTACATGTGGACTACCCGAAGAGCGACATTCCTGTAAGGTACTGCAACTCCATGATTTTACGAAGAGTCATCAGGGAACCCGATCACACTTGTAAAGGAGCATGTCTTCATTCATGAGCGATCGCAATATTTCAACAGGATTTGCGATTCTCCCAAGAAGAAGACCTGCCAAAATGATTCTTTAGTACTATGTTTCCAGAGCGAGCAAAGGTTTAAAATGACAGTGTGTCAGCTTTTTGAAGGTACCAGATACCCTGCCTGCAGGTACCACAGTTTCCTCACAGAAGCTTTTATCACTGTCAGTTGCAATGTCTTGGGGCCAGCCGAGTTTTATAAATATGGTGAATAATTCCAGACTAGTTCCTGGGACTGGTATCATGTCTTCTCTAGTCTCGCGCTTCCCTGGACTGGAATTGGTTTTTCCTGAGGCACGCTGAAACTGTGGAGATGGGATAAAACCTTGAGTAACACTGCTAATTCATTTGTCCTGCCAGTATTTGCTTAGCTGGAATCTTTTTACTCTGCTTCAGTTGAAAACAAAATCTCTTATTGAATGGAACCTAAACTTTGCATGCATTTTGATTCTTTGTCTCTTTTCTTTCAATCATTTGATGAGAACAAGAACGAATTATAGCAGGACTGAACTTGTGAGGCAAGTAAGGCAAAATCTAGGGCACCAAAAAAAAAAACCACCTATAATCTAGATAAATAAAGCCTTTCAGGGGCTGGAGAGAAACCACAGTGAGTAAGGCATTTGCCTTGCACATGATCTCTGGCATCCCACATGGTCCCCCTTACATGTGTACTACCCAAAGAGTGACATTCCTGTAAGGTATGTCAGGAGTAATGACTGCCAGGAGTACTGAGCACTGCCAGGGGTAGTTACTGAGCCAGGGATAGTCCCTGAGCATTGCCGCATGTGACCCAAAAAGCAAAAATAAAATAAAACCTTTCAACAAGGTTTTTAATCTTAATATCAAAACCTGGGAAATAGCACTCTGGGTAAGAACCTTGACTTGCATGTGATCAATTTGGGTTTGATTCCTGGAATCCCATATGGTCCCTCCCCTCCCCCCAGCACTGCCAAGAGTAATCCCTGAGCACAGAGGCAGGATTGACCGCTCAGCATTCCTGGTTGTGGCATCAAAAGAAATTAAATAAATAAAATCAAAATCAATGTCTCTGATATATGCATTATTTAAATTTTATGTGTTTGGTATGACCCAAAAAGGGGAAAATTTATTTATTTTGGTTCTCTGGGTCACACCCAGCAGTGTTCAGAGTTGTTTATTCCTGGCTCTGAGCTCGGATCACTCCTGGCAGAGCTCAGGGGACAATACGTGGTGCCAGGGAATCAAAAGGGGTCAGCTGCATGCAAGGCAAACATTGTACTCCTATACTATCTATTTGACATCAGCAATATCTAAATTTTGATCAAGACCCAAACATTTTTTTTCTTTTGGGTCACACTCGGCAATGCTCAGGGGCCACTCCTGGCTCTGCACTCAGGAACCACTCCCGGTGGTGCTCGGGGGGACCATATTGGATGCCGGGGATCGAACCCAGGCCGGCACAGGCCGGCCGCATGCAAGGCAAATGCCCTACCCGCTGGGCTATTGCTCCAGCCCATCAAGACCCAATTTAGGTGTGGTTATGTGGCTCAGTGGTTAACCCATGCCCTGCATGTGTGAGGCACTGCACAAAAATAAATCTAATAGGGTTGAAGTCAGGAAACTTTCATGAGCTGTGTCAGCTTGGGGTCAGATCATATTAAGGTTTTGGTATTTATTTATCAGAAATTATTATTATTATCATTAAATTTACTGGGGCCAAAGTGATAGTACAGTGGGTAGTGTACAGTTGGCCTTGCACGTGGCCAACCTGGGTTAGATCACTGGCATCCCATATTATCCTCTGAGCACCGCCAGGAGTAATTCCTAAGCATTGCCAGGTGTGATCCCCAAAAAACAAAAAAGAATTACTTTTAAAAAAGTTGCACTAACAACCCACAATGCGTAGGAGAAGGAAGAAAGAGAGAGGGAGAGAGAGAGGAGATTAAAAAAAAAGTGCCATTTAGGCAGGACATGGGAGGGGGAGGAAATTGGGGACATGGGTGGTGGGTGATGGTCACTGGTGGAGGGCGGGTGCTGGAACACTGTGTGACCGAAACCTCCAAACGTGAACAACGTTGTAATTGTATATCTCACGGTGGTATAATAAAATGTATTTTAAAAAAAAAAGGGCCCATGTAAGGCCCCAGCCAGAATTCTTAAAAAAAAAAAAAAAAAAAGTTGCACTAAAATATCACTTTGGTTACTGAACTTTTAGTTCTATCCTTAATTTTTTTTTTTTTTTTTTTTTTTTTTTGTGTCACACCCAGCAATGCTGAGAGGTTGCTCCTGGCTCTGCATTCAGGAATTACTCTTGGTGGTGTTCAGGGGGACCATATGGGTTGCCGGGAATCGAACCCAGGTTGGCTGTGTGCAAGACAAACGGCTTACCCGCTGGACTATCACTCTGGCCCCTGGTCCTAGGTCTTGAGGTCACTGGGATTATATCTTAGGATCTTCTCTGAAGCTGTTTATGTTAAGTCAACCTGCCTCTGGGTCTGTGTGCAGCTGCGCCAGTGCCTTGAGAAAAGGGGAATGGGGCCGGAGTGATAGCACAGTGGGTAGGGAGTTTGCCTTGCACTAGGCTGACCTGGGTTCGATCCCTGGCATCCCATATGGTCACCTGAGTACCACCAAGAGTAATTCCCGAGCAAAGAGCCAGGAATAATTCCGGAGCATTCCTGGATATAATCCAAAAAAAAAAAGGGGGTGGGAGAATGGAGATCAAAAGGAACCTGAAGTTATTTCCCTTATAAGCTGTGGCTGGAGAGATAGTACAGTGGGTGGGTGCTTGTCTTGCACATTGACTTGGAATTGGTCCCCAGCATTCCATAAGGTCCCCTGAACCCACTGAAAGTTTAAGCAGAAAGACTGTGACTCCATCTTGAAGCACTAGGCTACATATTGTGCCTCAGTGTCATGAGTTTAAAACCTAGTAAGAAAGACATGCCAGACCTCAAGGACATCAACATAAAATGCACTGATAACACGGATAATTCAAGTAACTGTATGAAGTCAAGTTTGACCTTGTTCTTGTTTTATAACAGACACAGAACAGGACGTGCTAACTACTGGTTGCCCAATTTGCTTCTGTACTTTTGCTTTGACTTAGAAAAGAACAGGCCAACATGAGTTGTGTTTTTCCTTAAGTTGTGCTTTTCTTTGAATTAAGTTTGCGCGGGTTATGACACAAATAGTGGCAATATAATCCAAAGCTTCCCCTTACTTGGGGTCTTGCTTGGCCGGTGCCTAAAGCTTAACCCCAGCTAGCTGGCTTTATAAACTCTGCTTGTGTTTTGCATTACTGAAGGATTCTTTGTGATTCCTAAGGACTTGCAACTCTGGACCCTAACACCACTAGGAGTAATTCCTGAGCCAGGGTAACCCCTGAGCTTCAACAACTCAGTCATGGCCCAAAAGCAAAACAAACAAATAAAAACCATGGAAAGATAGGGGCCAGAGAAATAGTACATCAGGTAGGGTGTTTTCCTTACACATTACTGATATGGGTTTGATCCCTGGCACCATATATGGTCCCCAAGCACTGCCAGAAGTAATCTGTGAGCATATTGCCAGGAGTAAACCCTAAGCATTGATGTGTGTGGTTCAAAAAAAATCTAGATACCTCTAAGTATAATACATATACTTATATGTATTACAATCCACAATATGTAAGAGAAGGAAGAGAGAAAGAGAGAAAGAGAAAGAGAGAAAAGAGATAAAGAACCTACCATAGAGGCAGGCTAGGGGAGGAGGGAGTAAGGGACATTGATGGTGGGAAATGGGCACCGGTGGAGGGATGGGTGCTGGAACACTGTATGGCCGAAACCCAAACATGAACATTTTTGTAATTGTTTATCTCACGGTGGTATAATGAAATATATTAAAAAAAGATCTGCTGTGGAAAAAAATGGGTAAGGATTTTCAGGGAAGGGTTGAAACTCTCAGACTTTTCACCCCACAGAGGATTTAGACCTGACTAAGTCCTTTCCTCTTTTAGTTCTTACTATTCAACTGTCTGTTCAATTCCTGCTTTCAGTGTCAGGCCGGGAGAGCAGAGAGGTAAGGGAGAGAAAGAGGGTCCTGACGTGAGACATTTGATCAGATCCTGCTCCTCTCTGAACGTTAGTTTCCTCCTCTGTTGAGTGAGAAGGTTGGAAATGATCTCTAAGGCTCTCCCTGTCTCATCACTCCACAATTCTAATTCTTAGGTAGTATAGACACTGTCCTTGCTTGGGGGAGAGTTAGTACTGGGAAATAGCAAAGAATAGAAATAATTAGCAAGTAAGGTTTAGATTAGGGGGCCATAAATTCTGAGCTATACCCTTAACCATGTCAATGACAGCTAAGGCCCACAGAGAGCTAAAGCAGATTTAGCTATTTGCACAAGCTTGAGAGGCCCTTTCCCTTCTGATCTTTTCAGTTGAGAAGTTTTAACTACTGCATTATTCATTTGGGCTTAATTCCAGGTAAGGTCAAATGGGTATATTTGGGCTAATTTCTAACTCTGTGTGGTGAACATCAAGTTCTTACTAATTGTTTAGGTTTAAGGAGGGAGGGAGATGACAAAGAGAATAAAGGACACTGTGTGACTTCATAAGCAAGGAAGGTTACGCATGAGGTGCGCTCTTTGGCAACTGAGTCCATGACTCCTTTCCTTATGGGAATTACACTATCACTGCTATCTCCATAGACTTTATCTTTTTTTCTTTTTGGTTCAAGATGAGGAGGCAAGTTTCTGTAGTAGCACAGGGGATAAAAGCATATAGGAAGGAAGTTTTCTGAGGTCAAAGAGAAATATGAGATCTTTCTGGAAAAAGAGAAAGAATTATCACCATAAAAAGCATTCTTTGACAGTCTCATTAATTTTCCAGAATTTACCTTGAGTAGAGAATTTTCATTTTTTCTTGGGCCACACCCTATAATGGTCAGGTTTTACTCTTGGCTCTACACTCAGGAATTATTCCTGGTGGTGCTCAGGGGACCATATGGAATACCAGGGATTGAACCTGGGTTGGCTACTTGCAAGGCAAACGCCCTATCTGCTGTATTATTGTCTTAGTCCCAAGTATAGAATTTTCTACAAGAGTCAAGCTATGCTTTGTTAACAAATTGTATCGTTAGAATCAATACAATTTAGTATTTTATTATGTAAGAGTGTGAGAAAATAGGAAGAAGCAGAAATTATGTTGTAGGCTCTAGAAGTTTTCAGCCTCAGTAAAAGAGAAAAGAAAGACTAATATGTATCATCTAACATGAAAATAGTCTTAAAATATAGAGCTACATACGAAATAAAGTGCAGGCAGACAGAGAGATGGCACAAGCGGGTAGGGCGTTTGCCTTGTACTGGGCCAACCCGGTTCGATTCCTGGCATCCCATATGGTCCCCCGAGCCGCTGGGAGTAAATCCTGAGTGTAGAGCCAGGAGTAACCCTTGAGCATTCGCCGCGTGTGACCCAAAAAAAGGAAAAGCAATTAATAAATAAATAAAAATAAAGTACAATATAACCAGTGTGTCGTAGGACTTCTAAGAATTCAAAATGAAAATCACTCTAGCAGCTGGAAAGAGAGTCCAAAGGGAATTGAACGCCCACGGGCTACCCAAGATCCATCCCCACCCTTGGTCTTCCGGCATGGTGAGAGAGACCAGCACCCCAGCACCAAGTCAAGAGCAGCACTGAGCACCTCGGGGTGTGCCCCACCACCCACTCACACCCTCCCCACAATGGCTCTGATGAAAAGTTGATAGTTTCACGGAAGGGAAGCTAAGGTAGTGCCTGGAGCTTGGGCCCCTGAGAGCAGGACACTTTGTTCCCTTCTGAGCGTCATTGGTTCCATGTTGTTTCCTCCTTTGTTCTCAGACAATTCTCTCGATCCCTTCTTGGCTCCTCCTTCCCTCACTTAGACAACAGAAACTTCCAGGGAAAATACAGTTTCACTTCTTGCCCTGCAACAAGCTGAAATCTTTCTATACAAGATCATCTTGCCAAAGGAAGTGGTAAAGACAGAATTCCCAAATCTGGGAACTGGTAAGAAAATGGGAGGATGGGAGGGAGGGGGAGTAAGTGTGTGTGTGTGTGTGTGTGTGTGTGTGTGTGTGTGTGTGTGTTGTTTGTGTGTGTTGTGTGTGTGTTTAAGCTTAATACTTCTCCTCATCCAACATGTCAGGTCCCAGGTGAGGGGATAAGAAACAGCGCAGTAGTGAGGGAGGGATGAGTTGGATGAGATTATTGGGATCCACTATGAATATCACAGACTCTGCCAATGAATGATAGGTAAGTGGTAAGAATGAGAAAAAAGTCTTCTACGTTGTGGCACTTAAAATGCTTTCTCCTCACGTGCCCTTCCTTCTCACATGGGTAAACTGAGGTTGGTTAAATGAAACAGAGTAAATTGTTAGCAGACAAGCAGGTACTTGAAGCTGGGTCTTCCAATTCCATGGCTGATGGTCTTGTCACCAGCTGATACTTCCATTAACAGATGTAAGCACCCTAACTTCTGTGTCGGGTGCCAATCCTGTCATAGGAAGAAGATGACTACCTCCTTAATATCTTTCCTATAGATATTAAGGACTACCTCCTTAATATCTTTCCTAGATATTAAGGACTACCTCCCTAATATCTTTCCTATTGCCATCTCTTACTTTTATTGTTCATTTTTTTTAGAACAAATTGCCCTTGACCTGAGATGGGGATCTCTCTCCTGCTACTCGGCCTAGGACTGATTCTTACAGGAACTTCAGAGAGCAAAATGGAAATAATTAAAGAAGAATTTTCAAAGGAAAAGATGCAATATGATATGGAAAAACATGACCAAGAAAAACAGACTCTTGAGGTATTAATGAATTTTATTCTGTTTTATAATAATATCAGTGTCTATATGTCCAAGAATATATTGTCTTCTTCATTACTGACGTTCAGATGATTACATTATGACTTTTCCCAGGGAAACAATTCAGGCAATGACAAAGAATATCACAATGACCTGGTATTCTGGAATCAAGAGTTACAAGTTAATGGCTCCTGTGAGGTGAGGAAGAACTTCATTCATGGCTCCTTATCAGTGGGATGTGGGGGCCCCAAGACCCCGCGATGTAAGTGTGGACAGAATTCTGGGACAAACTGTGCTGAGAGCCCAGAGTTGGGGAACAATATATGCCAGTTGATGAAGAAAAAACAACTCACCTGGTCCCAATACCACAGGATCACGTCAGTGAAGAAAATATTGGCAGTGCTAACAGGTCATTCTCTGATGAGTTGGTTAGTTAGTGGCTCCAAGTTGTAACTCCTACAGAATTGAAACTAGTCTGTCTAAAGAAAGACACCCTTATTTTGTTATTTCCTTCTATTATCTGCATGTACCGGTTTTGTAAACGTGCTTCATTTTGATTAATAAGTCACTCTCTTGCCCCTAGTCTTGTCAGTAGAGGGGGACTCCTTATCCTAATAGTCCACATTTTAGCTTAGGTGATTACATTGTCAGTACATACAGGACAGTTTGATTTGGCAGGATATTGTATTTTCAAAGTTGTGGCAATAAGTATGGCAGAAGTCTAAGCCAGGTGCTATGAAGAATTACACTTCCATTTGTTGTTTTCTGATGTTGTGGTGAACTTTATTTTTACTGCCAGTTGTTTGAAATCTTTCTGTAAATCTTTTTTTTTTTCCTTTTGGGTCACTCCCAACGATGCTCAGGGGTTACTCCTGGCTCTGCACTCAGGAGTTACTCCTGGCGGTGCTCTGGGTACCATATGGGATGTCAGGGATTGAACCCGGTCGACTACATGCAAGGCAAATGCCCTCCCCGCTCCAGCCCCACTTTCGGTAAATCTTAATTTCCATGTGGGTCACAAGACTCTCACCCAACCTGTAGCATATGTGCTGGTATCTTCACCATGTGTGCCTATGAGCTCCTATTTTCTCATCTTAAATTTTCCTTCCTAAGACCACTCTCTTTTAATGTGCTCATTTTAAGTAAATACATGTAAATAAATGTCATACTGAAACTGGCCCAAGGAATTTGAGAGCTGAATTTAAAGTTAGAAGGGGGAAGCTAGCCCTTCTGGGCAAAAATACTAGCCATATTTTGTCTCCCTCTCCATGTCCCCCATAAAGCCTCAGGTAAGAACGGGTAGAACCTCCTTGACTCAGAATTGTTTGGTTCAGGTTTATAGATGAGATGGAATGTACCTTAGAGGACCGGCCCACACACAGCCCACCAGCTGCAGTCTACCCTTTCTAGAAGTGTGCTTCCCTGTTCTCTCCCCCCCCCACCCCCGCCCCCATAAATACTGCTTCTTAAGACTGTTCAGATAAGGTCACTTTGAGGAAGTGAGTTTGTTTTCTTCTGGTCTGCTAATTTGTAACCAATAAAGCTCTTTCTTAACCCATCACAATGTCTCTTGATTGACTCTTAAAAACAATTTTTTTTTTTTTTGGCTTTTTTGGGCCACACCTGGAGATGCTCAGGGTTTACGGCTGGCTTTGCACTACTGGGTTCTGTGCTCAGGGTTCACTCATAGATAAATCTCAAAAGAGATCAACTAGCCACAAAAATGTACTAAATACTCTGTTCCCAGCCTAGCCCTACGGGGCGTTTTGGGTGGGTAAAGACCATCTGCGGCCCTACCAAAGCCCACACCAAAGCCGCAGCCATGCCACCATGATTCCAGCCAGACTGCCCAATTAAATATTCTGGATTTTATGAGACATCTCCAAACTCTACAACACCAGCATCCCAGTAGGAGCACACCACATTGGATGGAATGTAATATAGAAGTCAAGCAATCTCGACTAAAAATACATTAACAGCCCCCGGGTGATGGCACAGCAGGGAGGGCGTTTGCCTTGCATACAGCCAACCTGGGTTCCATCCCTGGCATCCCATATGGTTCCCGGAAGAGCCAGGAGTAACCCCTGAGCATCACCAGGTGTGACTCCCCAAAAAAAATTTAACAGAAATTTAACTGGTGACAACTTAATTAAACATTCAGACAAAGACTTAATGTTCCCATGGTGAGATACAACAATTTTCACAAATTGTCTTCTACAGAAATTTTTTTGATCATTCCGTTAGTCATTTAGTGGTAGCAAGCAATGTAAAATAAATTATTGTGGACCTGCTATGAGGGCAGGGTTGTAGGGTTGATGTAGGTGGGCCTCACGGGTGGCTTATGTGAGGTGGGAAGGGGAGAGAGATGGTCACTTTCTCCCCCAGCCGCCTCTGCTGCCCAGAACTCGCTGGGCAGGCTTAGGACTGATAAAGTCTGCGATGAGCCCCTGCACGGGGCGTGGGCCTGAGCCCCACGAGCCCCACGAGGTGGCCGCCACACCTGATGCCCGCTTGATCTCTCAGCACGGCAGTTGACCCTCACCTCCGATTTCTCGGGGAGCCATGGACTCAGGCTGGAGCGCGGAATTGCTCTTTGCAGGAAGGGAAAGTCAGTCCTAGGCCTTACCCAGGGTTTACTCAGGGTTCTTGTCTCCTCACAGAAAAATAATTTTCGTGAGTTGACGAGTAGTGAAATAAAACAGGTTTTAAGGAGAGTTTAGGAAAGGGAAGGAGGTAAAGTATGAGAGAAAGTAAAGCGCTCAAGGGAGAACGCGGGCTACTCCAAAGGGAGAACCCCAACTGATTTCCAAATGGGCTTTTATCCTCTTGGGCTGGAATGTCCTGGATTCTCGTGCAAACCGGGTCATTGAAGGTCGGTGGGATTAAGGGCTGGGCCAAGAAGGTGGACCCAACTTCCTCAGAGTCTGTTTTTGATTAATGGGTCTTATCAGGTCTTCATTTCTGGTTCCAAATGGTGACTCTGGACATCCTTAGGGCATGAATTCATTGCCTTATGGGCTCCCCTGTCTACATTAGGGTAGTTGGGGAAAGGAAGACAATGGTGCAGGGAAGGTGACGGTGGCGGTGGGGTTGGTGTGGGAATATTAAATGCCTGTATCAGATCATCACGAACAACTTTGTAAACCGTGGTAGTTAAATAAAGTGGGAAAAAAATAAGTAAATACAATGTGAATGAGGCTGCGGAGGAGGGGCCCAGTAGTTAGCACACCAGTCTAGAATGTAAAGTTCTGGGTTCCAGCAGAAAGCAAGAACTGTAGCTTCTTCTCTTTCCTGGCACACAGAGCTGATAGTCTGGGCGAGAAAGTAGTGGGGACTGTAGAGTCAGGCTCTTGTCTTTGCACCCACAACACAAGGAGGACTAGATTATGTCTCTCTTACCGACCAGAGTGGGACCTATTCCCCAGAGTTGCAAATGGTGTAGGACTCTCACAACCTTAAGCACAGAGACCAAACGCTAGAGTTGGAGCGCCACCTATTGGGAAACAAAAGAAATGCATCTGATGTCAAATGGCAGAATCAGAACTAAGACAGGTGATGGGGGACCAAAGGATGGCGCGCTCATGCTGCATGGACACACAAGCTGCCTGAGCCCACGTGGCGAAGCACATGTGGTGCCCGAGCACATGTGTCGCCCGCATCTCCCCCTCTTGAGATGTGTACGCTCTCTCACTTTCCCTCCTCCTTCCCTTTCCTAAACCTCCTTAATAAAATCTGTAAAACTTCACTGCTCGTTGACTCCTGAAAATTCTTTTTCTGTGAGGAAGTCAAGAACCCTGAGCCACCCTGGGTAAGGCCTAGGACTGACTTTCCCTTCCTGGAAATAAAATTCATGAGTATTACTGTATTACTGTATTACTGTCTTCCCGTTCATCTTCGATTTGCTCGAGCGGGCACCAGTAACATCTCCATATGACCTGTCTCATGCAAGTAGAGCCCAAGGGCACCTGCTTGCTCCAGGAACATAGAGAGCCTCAAACCATTCCATCAGGTCATGGGAATGAGGTCTACAATTGTTACTGGTATCTGGCATATCAAATATGACACGGGTAGCTTGCCAGGCTCTGCCGTACGGGTAGCATACTCTTGTAGTCATCTCAAAATCCAGCATTTATTGATGAACAGCCGGGCTGTGATAGGCTGGTCTGCTGGGTGGAGTTCTGACGAGGGGGAAGTCTGGATGTGGAAAATGGAGGTCCTCATGGAGTGGGGGTCGTCTGGCTTGTTGTGAGGCTCTGCTGGGGTGGTGGGCCAGGGCTAGAACCTGCCATCCCTCCCGGGCACCTCATGAGCGGCTGGGCACAGTGAGAGCCAGTAGCAGCTCTGCCCCATGTCTATTTTAACTTTATTTTTATTTATTTAGTTTTGGCTTTTTGGGTCACACCTGGTGATGCTCAGGGGTTACTCCTGGCTCTGCACTCAGGAATTACTCCTGACGGTGTTCGGGGGTAACATATGGGAGGCTGGAGACTGAACTGGGTGGGCTGTGAGCAAGGGAATGACCTATCTATCAAGGCATATGTACTATCACTCTGGTCCCTGTTTATAATATTCTAACAGCAAAACTTTCAAAGCAGTATGGTAGGCACTATGTAAATATGGAAAAATAAAATACATAGTTCTCCTGCACTTAATTTTTCTCAAATATCTTATGGGTAAGGTTTCCTCTTTATCTTTCTGTATATGGCCTAAATGTATTTCTGGTCTCCATAATCAAAAAGAGAGTCAAGGTGTGACAAATCACAACTACTAGGCAAAACCACAAGTGCAACAATGGGCAAGTATTAAAGGGGCTGCTGCTGGTAAAAACTTGAGGCACATTGTTAGTTATGCCTCCAGTTCAAGGGTTATTCATGATGCTTCTGTAATAAAGTATCATGAATTCAATAGTTTCGATTCACACAAAGTGACTATTCTATTGCTCTGAGATTTAGAAATAATAAAATTGAGTGTGGCAAGATAATTTAATATCCCCTTGGAGGCTCTAGGAAGAATACATTTTCTACACTTGATCTTGGCCAAAACTTTTGGCCAAGATCAAATTCATGAGTCAAATGGGGAAATGGGAGGGGGATGGATAAATGTTAAATTCAAACAAAAATGATTGTCTCTTAATAAATTAAAAACTTAAATGAAATAAACCAGAAATATTTTTTTTTTCTGTTTTGGGTCATATCCAGGGATGATTAGAGCCTATTCGTGACTCTGCCCTCAAGATCCCTTTGTGGCAGAATTCAGGATATCATGTGGGGGTGGGGTGGGGATCGAACCCGGTCAGTTGCATGGGAGGCAAGAGCCCTACCTGCTGAAATCACAAATATTTTTTTGAAAGATACCAAAGATTAAACTATATAGCCCAAATTTTAAACCTAAATAGATCTGTTCCTATACTTCAATGAAACAGATCATAGTTGTATTATTAAACTCAAGATGCAGCATTTAAAAGATTATGTCTTGGAGGCGGAGGTGATGCGTCAGAGGACTGGAGCATAGAATTTGCATGCTGGAGGCCCCGTTCCACACCCCAGCTGATGGCCCCTACTCCCCACCCCATCAGATTTGACCCGCCTCTTCTCCTGAGTGGCACAGCTGTTTGTGGTCCTAACACCAGAAAACAAATACATAGGAAGCTCTGTGTGTTTTAAGAAAAGTATAGGGGCTGAAGCAATAGTCCAGTGGGTATGGCGCTTGCCTTGCACATGGCCCACCAGGGTTCGATTGCCCGGCATCCCATATGGTCCCTGGAGCACTGCCAGCAGTAATCCCTGAGTGCAGAGCCAGGAATAAAAAGGAAAAAAAAAAGAAGAAGAAGAGTAAGTATATCAGTGTTTGTGCTTATTTAGAATCTAAGGGACAAAATAAAGTGAACTTCTGTGGTATCACTGTCCGGTTCTTCTTTCTCCTAGCAACAATATTCCCTTTAGGGGAGGGATGTCTCACTATTAGTCAAACGATATGGCTCTAATGATAGATGTCAAAGTAATGTACAGTAACTGAATCTCTCTATTTCTTGGAACTTGTTTATAAGAGCCAATAAATTCACTGCTGGTGGCTGGAGCAATAGCACACCGGGTAGGGCATTTGCCTTGCATGCGGACGACCTGGGTTTGATTCCTGGCATCTCATATGGTCCCCTGAGCACGGCCAGCAGTAATTCCTGAGTGCAGAGCCAGGAGTAACCCCTGAGCATTGCTGGTGTGACCCAAAGGGAAAAAAAAAAACAATAAATTCACTTTTTTTAAAAAAGCTTGTTCAGATAAAGTTTCTGTTTTTTTTTTCTCCACCTATATCTTTGTTTTGCAACCAAAAGTATCACTGTATCACTGTCTTCCCATTCATCATCGATTTGCTCGAGCAGGCACCAGTAACATCTCCATATTTCCTGTCTCATGCTAGTAGAGTTCAAGGGCGTCTGCTTGCTCCAGGAACATAAAAGAGCCTCAAACTGATAAAGGCAGGCAGACAGGGGGGTCTCCAAGGCAATGAAGTTTCACCCTAAGGCTGTCTAGATTCACCTGTTTGGAAATCAGAACCAAGACTTGATAAGACCTCAGTAGACCCTAAGGAATCCAGATCAACCTGTTTCCAGACACGCCCCTAATCTGGTTACATTTCAGGAAAGAAGACCCAGCAGGAACAGAGGTCTAGAAAAGGAGATTTTCAAAGAAGACCACTCCCAAAGTCTACTCCCTTGGCAACAGCCCTAGCAACCGAGGTTAAAGCCCCATATGGGACTATCTTGGGGAGAAATCTATAAAAGCCATCCTGACCAAAGGACGGAGCGCACATGCTGCAAGGACACTCATGCTGCCTGAGCCCACGTGGCTGAGCACATGTGGTGCCTGAGCACGTGTGTTGCCCCCATCTCCCCTCTTGAGATGTGTACTCTCTCACTCCCTTTCCCTCCTCCTTCCCTTTCCTAAACCTCCTTAATAAAATCTGTAAAACTTCACTGCTCGTCGACTCCTGAAAATTCTTTTTCTGTGAGGAAGACAAGAACCCTAAGGCAGCCCTGGGTAAGGCCTAGGACTGACTTTCCTTTCCTGCAAAGAGCAATTCCACGCTCCAGCCTGAGTCCGTGGCTCCCCGAGAAATCTTGGGTGGTGGGGATCAACTCCTGTGCCTAGAGATCAAGGGAACATCAGGTGTGGCTTGACGGCCACC
>JAJIBD010005814.1:0-83967 GCA_021461705.1 Cryptotis parvus | reverse complement strand
CCTGTCCAGGGTCAGTTTTGAATCTTGGCCAAAACTCCCAGTGAGCTGTGCCCGGTGAGGTGGGGCAGCATGGAAAGTTTGCACCAGGTGGCACCAGCTTCAGAATTTCCTTGGGTGCTGGGCAGGACTGCAGGCTCCTGGGTCCTCAAGACTCTTCCTGACCCTTTCTGGATTTAGTGGGTCTGGGACTCTATCTGTAGTGGGGTTTTCAGGCCAGGCGGATGCACTCAGTCTGTGAGGACACCCTGTCTCTCGGCTTTCTTCCGGCTCCCTTCCAGGATGGGCCGTGCACAGCCCACCTCAGTCAGTGTTATCAGCTAGGGCCAAGCACCCTCATTCCACAGGTATGCAATTAGGAGCCCACAGAACAATGCCTTAGTTGTAATCCCCACTGCTCCCGCCAGTCTGCTAATTGGCTGCTCTGACTGCGGTAACAAGCTTTGGCTTGGGAACTGGAGGTGGCCCTCTCTCCATTCATCCTGCATTCCGGAGTTTCTCCCAGTGGGGAGGGCTGAGAGCACACCAGTGGGAGCACAGGAAACACCTCTTCACTGCCACAGTGCCACAGGGAAGGCTTCTTGGAGGAAGGGGCACTCACTGGACTCAGAAACGGGCTGGAACTGAGCCTGGCACTAGGGATGTAATGGAGACAGATAGACCCCAGGCAGGGGTCACAGCCTACTGGAAAGTATCACTTGTCTTCCTGTTGTCCATCGATTTGCTTGAGCGGGCACCAGTAACATCTCCATATGTCCTGTCGTGTGCTAGTGTAGCCCAAGGGCACCTGCTTGCTCCAGGAACACGAAGAGCCTCAAACCATTCCATCAGGTCATGGGAATGAGGTCTATAATTGTTACTGGTATCTTGGCATATCAAATACGACACGGGTAGCTTGCCAGGCTCTGCCATGCGGGTAAGAAGCAAAAAAACCACAGCACCCAATGGGCAGCTATGGCCAGAGGGCCCTGGCCCAGCAGAACAGCAGGGGAGGGCAGCACTGGTTCCAGGGAGGAAAAGAGTGTCCACTTCCTGGACACTCAGCCCTTGCTTGGAGAGGGACAGGGCCAAAGGAGGGGTGTGGTGTGGTAAGGGATTGACCGAGAGCAGGGTGGGGGGCTGGAGAGGGGCCCATCAGTGTCCTTGGGATCCAGATGGAGCAGGTGTGGCGGAGCAGGATTGCCTGGGGACAGTGACTGAAGCTCCTTTCTCACAAGCTGCCCCCTTCCACGTCCCCCTACCCCAGGTTCCTGCAGGGCCTTGCGTGAGGCTTGCAGGGGGAGGGCATGAAAGCGCTTCCTTCAGGCCCTCCCAGGTCATTCCTGCCTGGAAACTGGCTGTGTGCTGTGAGGAAGCCCCGTGAGCACCATGTTCCAGCCAACAGCCCATGCGGCCCCAGCTCTACGCAGAGACTCTTCCTGACCTGGCTGGCTGCTTGAACGGTGGGCTTAGACCCCCAGAGGGGTTCCATAGAAGATCACTTCCTTTGTGATGGAGTATCAGTGAGCATTGTGTGTTTATTTATATACTCATACCCCCAAAACGGTGCAACCATTTCTAGGGAGAAAAAAGATCACAAATGGAAAAAATTTTTGAAGTTCTGTTCTAGAAGATTCCAGTCTCGTCCATGGGGTCAGTCCCACCTGCAAGGCTTCCCAGCTGGGCCCCTGATCTCAGGGAGCAGTCAGCCTCCCGATTGGTCCTGGACCCAAGAGCGCCCGCATAACGAGGAGGCTGGTGTTCTGGGAGATCTGGACGGCAGGTTACGGGACAGGTGAGCCATGGGGGGACTGATGTGGGGTGGGGTGGGACACGGTCAGGGGGAGGCACAGGCTGCAGTGTAGCGGCGAGAATGGACATAGGAGGCCTTCTGCTCGAATCAATGGAATCTGAAAGGATTTGGGAGCAAAAGGAAAGTCCCTGTGAGCCTGGCCTTGCAGGAGGGTGGTGTCCCCTGCCGCCCTGAGGCCAAGGATCTTTCGGCTGCTCCACACCATCTGAGGGCCACGCACCCCCTCCGCTGGCTACCCTTTCCTGTCCCACTCTGCAGGGTGCAAACTCCTTCTTGGGTCAGACTGAAGTCTGCAACCTTGAAGCCTCTCTGGTTGGACACTGCCCAGTCCTCAGGGCTCCGCTGAACTCATTCTTCCTGATTTGCCCTTCACAGACCTGGACGGTCACCTGGCGTCTCATCTTCTATTTATTTGCAGAGCCGGGGATTGAACCAGAACCTTATACAGACGAAGCCTTCGCTGAGGCACCAGCAAGCTGCCTCCCCCTGCTCTTCAAGCTGAGCTGCTCTGGTAGTTTGGAGTTGCAGGCCTAGATTCACGCGCAGACTCAGCTTTTTAAAAAAATTTTTATTATACCACCATGAGATATACAATTACAATGATGTTCATAATTGCTCTGCAGCATCTGCAGTACAGACTGGAGCCCCATGCACGGTATTGAACATTTTTGTTTGTTTTGGATCACATCTGGTGATGCTCAGGGTTTACTCCTGGCTCTGTGCTCAGGGATCACTCCTGGCAGTTTTGGGGGGCTTATATGGGGGATGTCTGAGATCCAACCTGGGATGGCTGCATGCAAGGCCTCTACTATCACTCTGCCCCAAGACATTGAACCTTTTTTTTTTCTTTTTTGGGTCACACCCAGCAATGTTCAGGGGTTACCCTGGCACTGCACTCAGGAATTACTCCTGGTGGTGCTCGGGGATCGAACCCAGGTTGGCTGCATTCAAGGCAAACATCCTACACACTCTCAGGCACCAAGACATTGAACATTTTGCATCTTCCTTTGTCCCTTCCGATGGTGGTAGGAAGGCCTGGGAGCCAGGACCCTGTCCTAAGGCATGCACCCCAGACTTCTAAGCTCTCTCCCAAACTCCAAATATTTTGTATTTAAAACAACAACAACAAAGGGCGAGAGAGCCAGCAGAGACCCAGGTTTGATTCCTGGTACTACATACACCCTGAGCACTGCCAGGAGTGAGCCCTGAATGCAGAGCCAGGAGTAAGCCCTGAGCACTGCTGGTGTGACCCCTAAAATAACAAAACATAAAACAATGCAAACAAACAAAAAAACCCGTAAGTTCAAAATATTGTCTCTAGTCCATTGAGCCTAGAGAGAGGAATGTGAAGGATTGCTCAGGCAGTTAGGACGGCCAGGAGAAAGGAAAAATAGAGCCAGAATCTCCCCAAGCCCCCAGCTGAAGTTTGTTCACTGAACATCCATCCCCACTTCCCGGTTCCTTTTACTGATTCCAGGTGTGTGTGTTTGGGGTGGTGGGGGTGGAAAAGGAGGCCGTGGTGGAAATGGGATCCCAGCTTAGCCAATACATCTGTTTCTCTCTCGCGATTGGCTCAGGGTAGGGCATGTGACCACGCAGGCCCAATCAAAGTGTGCCTCAAGACAGGAGGCAATACCAAGGGAGAGACGCTTTCTCCCTCCTTCTGGAGGTGATGAGCCTTTATGTTCCAGCGCCCCTGAGGTCAGGCCTGAACCATCCCTGAGCGGAATCAACTGGAAGATTGGGGAAAAGGCCTTTTTTTTTTTTTTTTAATTTCCCCTCCATTATTGATGTTGCAGTGAGCGAAGATCATACATTTGCCTGATAGTGCTCCCAGAGTAAGTGGTGGTGCTCACACCCTGCTCACCAGCCTTCCTGCCATCGTGCCGCCCACGTTTCCGTGACTGCACTCACGGGGGTTGGGGGGACTTCACCGCTTTGTTGCAGTCTCACACACCCCGAGCTTCAGCCCCAGGGATCTCAGACAGCAGAACTGCCGGGCGCACAGCAGAGCCCTCAGATCGTCACTTACGGCAGCGCAAGGGAGTGAGCGCAAGAGTTTATGCGCACAAGGTAGGAACTCTAAACCGCTGCTTCTCAATCTTCTACCCGTAGCCCCCTCCTAACCTTGTCTCCTTCCTGTGGCCTTCCTTTCCTGCTGGGTGGCCCCTAATCTTGGGCCATGGTCTCTTATTTACTCTCTTATTTCCCTGGCGGCCTCCCCGGAGGGCATTAGGACCTCTGGCTAAGCAATGCTGCCCTGCACTGCAGAGCTGCTCTGGAGCCTCTCAATCATTTTCAGGAGCAGCATATGCAGGGGGGAACCAAACCAACCCATCTAAAGCCACCTAAGAGCTTTGGGCACAGCCCTCTGAGCCTTTGGGTAAGGAAGTTTCACTCAGCCCTTAATTCAACTGCAGACATTGAAGCTGCTAAGGCAGGGCTCGGTTCCAGGCCTGGGCTTTTGCTGTGGTCTCCAGGTACTTCCAGGCTCTTGAGCCTTTGACCGAGGAGCCCCTGCTCCAGGTTGCTTTCTTCCCATCCTCTAGATGCTGACAGTAGGGCCCCAAGGGGCGCCCACACCATGCTCCTCCGCCGGCCCCGAACTGGTGGGGCTACCTTTCTCACCAAGGCCACCCTCATCCGTCCACCCACCATCTCCGGAGCCATCAGCCTGTGCACTTCAGACCCTGAATCATCCGCCTCGGAGCCTCCACACCTGAGCGATGAGGAAGATGCCTGCCCAGTGCAATTCCCCTGGGAAGAGCTCAGGGACTTCCTCTGTGCCAGTGCTGACAGCAGTGCCCTGGGGTTCAGCAGTCACTCAGGGGTTCTTTATTTTCTTTTGGGTCACACCCAATGATGCTCAGGGGTTACTCCTGGCTCTTGGCTCAGGAATTACTTCTGGCATTGCTCAGGGGTCCGCATGGGATCGAACCCGGGTTGGTGCGTGCAAGGCAAACGCCATACCCTCTGTGCTATCTCTCCAGCCCCACCCAGTGGTTCTTCCATACCCTCTTTGCCTTGTTGAAGATTGTGATAAGCCTGCTGTGTGCCAAGCTGCCAAGCGCTGTGCCCAGCATTCTCCAGCCTGACCTTTGCGCATCCTCACTATCTTCCAGGAGTGCATCCTGGGGGTACCACACAGTATTGTTTTCCTCTTTGGTTTTGGGCCATATCCTGCAGTGCTCAGGGGCTATTCCTGGCTCTGCACTCAGAGCAATCCCTGACAATACTTGGGCAACAGATGTGATGCCAGGGATGAAACTAGGGTCAATTGCAGACGAGGTCAGCACCTTAATTTGTGTATTATCTTGCTGGACTAAGGAATCTGCTTCGTTTGTTTTTCAGGCCACACTCATCTCTGTGCTTGGTGAGGTTCACTATTGGTAGTGCTCAGGGGACCATGCAGTGCCAGGGATTGAACCCAGATCTCCTGCATCAAAGCATGTGCTCAGCAAATTGAGTGCTTTCCTGGGTTCCCAGCACAGGGATTCTGGAGCCAGCCAACTCAGGTTGATCCTAGCAATGCCATATCCTAGCTGTGTGACTTTGAGCAAGATACTTAACCACTCTGTGCCTCAACTCCCCTATGAAATTGAGAGGCTGTATGTCAGACTCTATACGGGTGAAGAACTCAGGGAAGCCATGTTGACCCATGACAGTGCTGTGTAATGGTGGCCATTGTTAGGGTTCCCATTTTACAGATGACAGAACTGAGACTCAGAGACGATGAATGGATTGCCCAGGGGACACAGCTGAGTGAGCCAGGGGTGTGTGTGGTTCCACAGTCAGTGGCCCATTTTATTGGCTCTTGAAATGACTCCCTGCATAGGTCACCTGAATGACTTCCCTGCAGCCAGAACCAGTCAGGGCACTGGGGTTCATCAGATGAATTGGACTGTACTTTAAATCTTGCTTTGTTTTATTTTGTTTTTTGTTTTGGGCCATACCCGCCATACTCAGAGCTTACTTCTGGCTCTGCACTCAGGGATCACTCCTGGTGGGTTCAGGGGACCATAGGTAGTGCCAGGGATCAAACCCAGGTTGGCCACATGAAGGCAAGAATCCTACCTGCTCTTCTATTGCTCCGGCCCCTAAACCTCACTTTAAACACATTAGATGTAGGGACTTTAGCAATGCTGGTCTCTATCTGCCCTCTCCAGTATGGCTGTGGTGAAAATTGTGATCATTGAGCCCTGGGCTCAGAACTGACCTAAACTTTAGCATCCCTAAGCATGAGAGACTCACTGGATTTCAAAGATGGTTCGAGGTGCATGCATAAACTCTTCTTGTGTAGATTCACTCCATACTGAAAAATCACATGTTGTAGAGGATAACATTTTAATATAACTTTATAGTAGTGATCACTTTACATTGACTATTGTTAAAATAACATTTCCCCCCAATTTTTATTACACCACTTTTAGACATACAATTGCAAGATGCTCATGCAGAGTTCTGGTTCCACAGTGTTCCAACACCCATCCCTCCACCCGAACCCATCTCCCATCACCAATGTCCCCACCTCCCTCCCCTCCCACACCTCAACTACTTGGCGGGTTCTGTATGTCTTTTCTCTCCTCTCTATCTCTCCCTCCTGCCAAACTTTCCTACACATCGTAAAATGCAGTACATTAAAGGACATAACTGCTTCCACTAGTTTGATGGACCATGCGGACTTAGGGGCCTCATGGTCAGCATCTGGACAGTGAAGGTGGTGGCTAGTGTGGTGGGCGAGTCTCCTCCGGCTGATTCCGGGACCCCCCAGAGGTGATGGGCCCACTCCCAAAACCCATCTGTCCTCCTGGGAGCCCCATGGTCAGCTGAGCCTGGGGAAAGCCTAGTTCCAGCTTCCCCAGCCTTGTCTGAGGCCCCGCATGCTATGGCTGGTCGCCTCAGGGCAGCTCCTGGGCCGGGCCACCAGGCTCAGACAAAATGGAGGGGGAAGGGGCCAACCCCCTGACACCATCTGATGAATTCCCGGTGATTCCCACTTCTGGGAGCTGCCTACCTGGGCTCAAACTCATTTTGCTCTGTTAATCTGGTCTTGAGGTAGCATCCCAGTGTCCGGACAGCGAAGGTGGTGGCTAGTGTGGTGGGCGAGTCTCATCTGGCTGCTTCTGGGACCCCCAGAGGTGATGGACCCTAAAAATAGCATTGTTAAAATGAATTTTACCAGTTTGTTTTGATTTTTTATGTAACACAAGAACACAAGTATGATGTATTTCTCTTGGACTGCATGAAACCAGGACATTTTTCACAGCTCACTGAGCAACGCCCGTTGCTGCAGGAGATACGGATGCACCACTGTCCGTTCCATTTGCGGCCTCACACCAGAGATGGAGCTCAGCCCAGCCATTAGGTCAGACAACCCCGTAGGCCTGGGCTATGTGAGTGGCTGCCATCAGCCTGAAGGAGACTCCCACCCAGTTGCTCTAGATCCGTCTCCTAGGTTTCCCGCAGAGCCCCAGGCTGGAGGTCCTCATCCCCTCTTTTTTCTCACTCCAGAATCCAGTTCCCTCCTCAGGGACTTCCTGGGGTCAAACCACCTGTACCATGCTGTAGGGCATCTGCTGTCCACTGGCTGGATTTTGAGGGCTTTGTTGAGCTGGTTGGGGCAGTGACCAGGACACAGACTTTACGTGCAAGAGGCCTGAGTAGTTTTGTTTTTTCTTGCCTTTTTTTGTTCTTTTTTGGGTCACAACCGGTGATGCTCAGGGCAGGGATCATTTCTGACAGTCCTGAGAGATCGGAGCTAGGTCAGCCATTTTTAAGGCAATCTCCTTACCTGCTGTACTAGCTCTCCAACACCTGTGGCCTCCTGAGCATCCCCAGGTGAGCTGCCAGCCAGTGAAGGCATATTGCCGGCAGAAGCCCTTGTTTCTATTGTTAAAAACAGAGAGGATCAAACAACTCCCGTACACTCAATAGGTGGACAAGAAATAGATAACCGTCATCCATGTAGGTTAGGGGGTGGGCTAGGAGGGTGTGTCCCCCAACCCCCAGAGACGCAGCTCATCCAGCTGTTCCTTCTGCAAATCTCAGCCTGAGCGCCACCCGCCGACTCCTGTGGCATTAAGTGACCTGGTCAGAGTGACTTGCATCCCCAATACTTTGGACAGATGCCTTTGTAAGACTCCTAGCTTTGAAGGACCAGGAAAAAGGAAAACTGGAGGGAAGAAATGCCTGGAACCTGGGGAGTAAGATGGGAGACCTGGGAGGTCTTTTGGACCACCTGTCCTTCGCCCCTCTCTCCCCAACCACACACAGGAGGGGCGCACAGGTCGTGCCCCCTCTCATCGCTGTACAGAGCAGGGACGGTGCTCCTTCCCCCTTCTGCCCATCACCCCAGGACACCCACTATGGGGGAAAGGGTCCCCTCTGGAGGAGGGACTCTCCAAAAAAAGGCCCGAGAACCTCAGCACTGTAGAAGGCAGAGAGAGCTCTGGGCTCAGGCACTAGACAGTACTTTGGGTTTGTCCGTTGAATCAGCAGCCATGTTGAGAAGGAGCCCCTCGCTTCAAAAACTGAGGGTCAGGGACCCAGAGGGTGTTGTGTCATTGAATCTGGGCAGGGTCACGAGATATGTGGCTACTGTAAGAGATGAATGAAGGCACAAGGACCAAATATGAATGCAAAATATGCAGGCCCAGGTCATACATCTTGGACAAGGAGGAAACATTTAGGTTCCTTATTGCTGAAACTTGGCTATAGGCATCGTCTGGAGTCAAATGATCCACACAGATGCCCACATAGCCCCTGTGTATGCTCCCAAATCCAGGGCCCTACGCTGGGCGATCACAGGTGAACCCTGGTATTGTCAAGGGAACTGGGTTTCCTTTGATACCCAAGATGAGAAATCCTGTTACAAAGTTACTTACATTCAGTGTAGTTGAAGTCACTGAGATCTTATGTCTGTGATACAGAGTTGGGGTGTGTGGAGAGTTATTAGAATTAAGAACGAAGATCACAGGTGTCAGCATGTGGTGGGATCTTCTTTATGAGAAAAGGGTTCTGTTGAGTCAGCGAAGCCTGGATATGAAGGCAAATGACCAGTGACGTCCGTGTGTGGGGGGGGGCAGCACACCCTGCACGGAACCACCTGGAACTACAGAATTAAAACAGGAACCTCCAGTCTGATGGGAGAGGCCTGGCATCTGACTCAGGGAGTTCCCTAGTCTGCTGGGGAGGCACAGCCCTGCTCTCGGGAGGCTCCCCGTCTGGGTATCCCTGCTCGGTCTGGTGTCACTTCCAGGCTACACCCTGGCTTACTGCCACCCTTCCTGACATTGGCCTGATGACAGGAGTCACCTCCTTGCTTGCTTAGGCAATCCTTCCACCTGGGGACTGTGCTGAGACGCTCTTCCCTCCAGTTCCTGGGGATGGAAGAGAGTCCTCACTGTCCTGCAGGGTCCCTGCTGGGATGTATCCCCAGGACCCACCCTTTGGTCTCTGGTGTGAACTCAGGGAGACTCAATCCTTGTTTTCTGGGACTTGCCTTGAATTACTGGGGGAGTTAGTAGCTTCCTGGGGCCCTGGGATGCCCACACCTAATCGTCTCTCTGGTTGTTTGTCTCCTGATGGGCAGGGACCCCCCAATTTTATCTCTGGGTCCCAAGTCTGCTGCTGCCTCTGGGATACCTAAGTAACTGAATGGCGACAAGGAGGCTCACCGGCTGACCAGGAGGCTCACACGGCTGACCAGGAGACTCACACGGCTGTCCAAATGCCCGGTCCCACTAAGCAGCGACTAGGTGTTCCCGTGGCATGTCTGTGATTAGGGCCCACCACCTGCATCTTCATGTGGAGTCCGAGAATAGGGGTGGCAGGAAAGGGTGGAAGGAAAGCTTCCCTTGGAGCCTCTGGGCTCTCTGTTGCCCTAGAAATCACACCTAGAAAGAGTGGAGGGAAATGCATGTAGTGGACCAGCACTTGGGAGGGTGAAGGCGTAGGGGGTGGGGGCGAGCTGGCCCTCCCCGACACTGGGGTTCTGTGCCACAGCTCCCCACCACCCCCACAGGACTCTCGCCCGTCTGTCTAGGTGAGGTTAATTCCTTGAAAGTCACTGGACCTTCCTCTGGGCCTGACTCTGGGCCTGCCAGCAAGGGATCCACAGCTGCCTTCCAGCCTGGGACTCCTGACCAGGAAGGAGCTACAGAGGTTACCCCCTAAATAGTGGGTGTTTGCCTGGCTTGGGGATGCAGAATCTATCCACATCTGAGACCCTGGTAAAAAGGGCAAAGGTCATCTTTCTGGTCTCCACCATGATGGATTTGCGTCAACTCCATCACCAAAATGGATTTGAGCTTGTGTCCCCACCTGGCTGGGATCTGTTTTTTCTCCATCCTCTGTCCATCTGCTCCTTTGTCCAACTTTGTAATTAATACCCAGTCGTGCTCACTGTCTCGCCCCTCTGGGGTGGGGAGAGAAAGTCTGGGGTGAGAGGGAGACATGCTGGCTGAGAGGCTGGGCTGTGAGCTGCCAGCACCTGGGTCATCCCCCACTTCCCTCTCTGCGCTGCCCCTCACCTCCTCCTGCAATCAGCAGGTGTGGGAGCAAGGTGAGCTGGGAAATTCTCACCAGTCACATGGGTGACAGGGGGACAGGTTGCTATGCCCTGACCCTCAGCCAAAGCCCAATAGGGGGATGATCCTAGAGCCTCAATCACATGGGCTTTATTTTATCTCATGGCCTCATCCTAGCCTTGTTGGCAGTGAGTTAATGTGATAGTCACAGTATTGCTCTGCACAGGACTACAGCCACCCCCACCAAGCCCCTCATCCCTTCTCAGTCCATCGCCCCTCGCAGCATGGTGGGGGCAGACACAGGACTGCCCCAGCTCTGCAGAGACCCCCTGAAAACACGGCGAGTCAAAAAGTCTCCCAAGGACAGCCCCGACTCTCTACAGAGACCACCTGTAAAACACAGCAAGGTCACGGGTCCCACAAGAGGGGGCTCTTGGTCTTTTAAAGACCAAAACAATAGTACAACAGGGAAGGCACCTGCCTTGTCATGCTGCGGCCCTGGTTCCACCCCAGGGACCACATATGGTCCCCTAAGCCTGCCAGGAGTCATTCATTAATGCAGAGTTAGGACTATGCCCCGAGCACTGCCCTAAAAATAGACTCTGATACCCACCAGTGAGCCCTGGGGAACACGGACTGAGTGGTCTGTGCTGCATTAGGATGAGGGGCCGGGAGCTCGGCTCAGGCTCAGGCAGGGACAGTGTTCTCCCTCTGACCACCTGCTTTGCAAAATCTCACTTCGACCTGCTTTGGGATTCCCTTTGGGAGGATTTGGGGTAGGCAAAGAATCTCTGATGGGTAAGCTCACCCTGAGCAAGTCCTTGGGAATTGGGGGTTGTGGGAAGCCCCATGGATCCCCCAAAGTCCCCACTCTGTTTGGGGAGCCCTGTTAACTTCATAGTCTGGTGCTGGCTGGGCTCTAGCTGCCGGGAGGGGTTTTGCAGGGTCTGAAAACATAGGTGGCCACAGCACCATCAGGACCCAGGGAGCAGTGAAAGCACTTCCCGTCCCAAGGGTTACTGGACATTCACAGTGGCAGACCAGAGCACGCAGATCATGGATCCCTTGATACATTCAGGGTCTGTCTACTGGGCTGGGCTAAGGAGACACCTCAGCATGGCCGTTACCATCCCTGGAACCTCTCAAAATTCTGTAGCTGAAAAATCACACAGAGGTTTTTTTGAGGGTGCCCAAGGAAAATGTCCCAGGCATCTCCCCTGCTTCAGGGGAGTTTGTGGACAGTCCTTGTGCTCTGGACGGGATGTACCCTCTAGATCCTGCTGCTCAGGGATTGTCTCCCCAATGCCTTGCCTGCCTTTCCGCTGTGGTTGTCCCTGAATGCCCCCTATTCATTCATTCTGGGGAGGTTTTAGCACCCCTGGTGGTGTTCCAGAGACCGCCCTGCCTGCAGTGCTGGGGTCTGCTGTAAACAAGGCAAGCGCCCACCTCCTGTATGGCTTCTGCTCCCCTTGTTTGCCATTTTCAGAGGGGACTCTCCTTTGTTTTTTGTTTTTGTTTTTTCTTTTATCAGCCAAATTTTTTTTGACATTTACAAAGCTGTTCCTTATTGGGTTTCAGTCACAATATTGCAGCACCCATCCCTTCACAGTGCACATTTCCTACCACCAATGTCCCCAGATTCCCTCCCTGTCCCCAGACTTCCTCTATAACAGGCACTCTTCCTCCTCTCTCTCTCTCTCTCTCTCTCTCTCTCTCTCACTCTCTCTCACTCCTCTATCTTTTTAAAAAATATTTTATTATACTACTGTTAGATATACAATTACAAGATGTTCATGTTTGAGTTTTGGTTCTACAGTGTTCCAGCACCCATTCCTCCACCCCTGCCCATTTCCCACCACCAATGTCCCCACCTACCTCCCCCCTTCCCGCCTCCATAGCAGGTTCTTTTTTTTTTTTTTTTTTTTGCTTTTTGGGTCACACCTGGTGATGCTCAGGGGTTACTTCCTGGCTCTGCACTCAGGAATTACTCCTGACGGTGCTCAGGGGACCATAGATGCTGGGGAGCGAACCCGGGCTGCACAGGCTGGTAGCGTGCAAGGCCAACATCCTACCTGCTGGGCTATCGCTCCAGCCCCATGGCAGGTTCTTTATCTCCTTTCTCTCTTTCTCTCTTTCTCTCTCTCTCTTCCTCTCTCTTTCTCTTCTTCTCTTCCTCTCTCCCTCTCTCTTTCCTCACTTCCCTTTCTTACACATTGTGGATTGTAATACATACGTTTAGAGGTTATCCTGTGTATCTTTTTCCAGTATTCAATGCTCAGTTCTTGGATGGTATCATCATTTTCATGATTATTAGCACACTGTTCCCTTCTTTGTCTTACCTAGCCTCTGACTCCCACACGTTTGTGGTATACCAGGTTTTGAGATATCGTGCAGGTGCCCACGCGCCATGGGGATCAGGCTGTGTCCAGCTGTGAAGTCCGGACCAGAGGACAACTGTGGTTGTGTTGCAAAGTTGGTTTTCTGACTTCTGGGAGCCTGGCAGAGGACAGACCAAGGAGCAAAGACCTGTCCCCACCCCAAGATGCCCCATCAGTCTAGCACAGGGCAGGCAGACAGAGACTCCACCCTGCACCTGAATACCTGGTGTCTGGCTGAGAGCCCCAGCAGCAGTTCTGGGCAGGGCCGCAGGCCTTTGTGGAGGGAGCTGAGGTGTGGGGAGATGTTAAAAACCTGGTTGGCATAATCACCAATCCTGCATACCTGGGCTTCAATTTGGTTTCTCTCTTGGGTCGGGCTGTGTTCAGCTGTGGAGTCCAGACCAGAGGGTGATTGTGGATGTGTTGTGTGAGGTTTTCTGACTTCTGTTCTTGAATTTACTTACTGAGTTTCTAGAACATGATTGGTTCCACTAGTTTGATGTACCGCGCTGCCGCAGGGGACCCACGCGACTCAGGGAGAGCTGGATGGCAGCCTCCCCTTGTGTCTGAGTCTGCATGATGGCCGATAGCCCTGAGGGGCAGTTTGTGGGCAGGGCCACGAGGCCTCCCGATGGGACAGAGAGGGGAATGGGGACCCCCTGCTCCATCTCCACAAATGCCCGGTGACTTCCGCCTCCAAGAACCGCCTACCTGGGCTTGAACTTGGCTGCTCTGCTGAGCTGGGCTTGAGATCAGCATCTCTCTTGGGTGGGCTCTGATGAGCTGTGGAGTCTGGACCACAAAAATGGTGTCTATTATGGTGAGCGAGTCTCATCTGGCTGCTTCTGAGGCCCTATAGAGGCGATGGGCGGGACCAAAACCCATCCTGCCTCCTGGGAGCCTCATGGTCAGCTGAGCTAGCGGAGAGCCCGATGGCAGCTCTCCCCCATCGGGCCTCTCCTTTGTTAGCTCAGTAATTCTGTAACTCAAGGCCACCAGGACCACGGCCGGGGCTGCTCAGGGGACCCTGCAGAGCGGGAACCCAGCTCGGTGCCCTTTCATCTGCTCTCCCACTCCCACCACGTCTCTGCTCCCACCCCACAGTGCCCCCTTGGCATCAGCTATGGCTGACGAGAGACCACCTGTGACCACATTGACCTGATTTTCAGAAGTCATACTTGGGGGCACTGAAGGTTAGGAGGTCAACACCGTGCTTCGGGCATCGCTCTCCCATCTGCCACAGGGACCCAGCTGAAAACCTATTGCAGTTCTGTCCTGCTGGTGCCTCCCTGCACCTGGCTTCCACCTGGGTGCAGCTTCTCCGGAGGAACGTACAGTCTCAGGAACCTTCCAGAAGGAGGTGGGGTGACTCTCATGACCTAAAGTCCAGCAGCTTCTCTCTGGCCTTAGAAAACTGGGGGGTCCCCTGCGTGACTGTTGGGGGCACAGACCTTCCCAGCAATGTCAGAACCCAGATGTCACCTACTGGGTCCACTGCAACAGTCCAGCCCCATCCCTGGTCTTTCCCCATGGCCTGTAAGGGGGTAGCCATGACCTAAGGTAACAGCGAATGGTGCCCTTTGTCCAAAAGGACAGTTCCATGGGACCATCGGGTACAGCTGAAGAAGGTGGCCGTTGCTCTTACACTCCCCCACAGTGACCTGATGCCTGGCCCCTCTGTGGACCCTCCTCCCGCCCTGTAATGTCAACACCAGGTGGTCCTGCCCTGCTGGAGTTATGTGTGCCAGAAGAGCCCAATGGGATCCCCCAGGGACACAGTACCAAGCTGCCAAAGGGCCCCCTGCATGTGTCCTGGTGTGAGAAAGCCCAGTCAGCCTCAGGGAGGTGGAGGCCTCACACATGGCGCCTGCCCCCGACTCAGAGTGGGGGTGGGCACATGCCTGGGATGTGACGCGCAGCAGGCTGAGGGGATAAAGCGGGCGGCCGGGTGGTGTCCTGGGCATGGCCAGATCTCAGAGCCTGGGCTGGGTTCCGCCTTCCACCTGGCACACACCTGGAGCTCTCGTTTTCTGGCTCAAACCAAGGATGGCGTCACCCATTCTTTCCGAATGAGCATTCCTTCCCTCCAAGCAAAAAAAGTGCCAGCTCCAGGATTCAGGCTTTTTCCCTCCTATTTTGTTTCTTTGTCTGTTAATGAGTGTGAGATGATCAGTGAGGGGCCTGGGAGAGGGGAAGCTGGGCGTCTCCCCTTCCCTGAGCGCATCCACCTGGCTCGCCAGCCCCGAGCATGCACCTTGCCTGTTAAAACCATCCCAGGCCTTGTCCCTCCCTGGCAGGGCGGCCCCCATAGCATGCCTTGGAGCCTGAGTCAGCGGTGAAGTCACCTTTGGCATGGTCCTCACACAAGCACCTTCTTGCCTGATCTGCTCGGTTCCCACTGGCACCCTGACTCCACCCCGGCTGTTGCCTGGGCTGGACCCTGGGCAGGTGTCGGGAAGTGGGTTGGGCCCCAGGCCCATCTGCTTTCCTGCCTTTCACTGGTAAGCCCCAGGGGTGAAGTGCAAGGGGAGCGTCGGAGGGCTTCCAGATAAGGGAGGGAGAAAGACCATGTACCCCACATGAGGCCCAGAGCTTGCGTTCAGGGGGCAGGAGCCACACTAAGAGCTCAGGGGAGGGTCTGGGTTGGGCGTGGAGGGCTCTGAGCCTCATGCAGGGGCTCAGACCAAGGCCCTGGGGACGGCAGGAGGGTCTGGCGTGGGCGGGTGGCTTTGGCTCTGGGCTGTGGTGGTGCTGCAGCGGGGAGAGAAGGGAGGGAGGTGAGAACATACAGGTAGTCTCCACCATGGTCTCAGGAGGAGAGGCGCGCTGGAGCAGGGAGGGGCAGGGGACAGAGCAAGGGATGGGTTTGGGTGCTCAAGGCCCCTGGTCCCAGGAAGCTGCAGCAGCTTCCGTGGGTGACCAGTCCCTGTCCTTGTTTCTGGCCTCACTGTCCCGAGGTCATTCCAGCCACCATGTCGCTCCAGCCTTGTCACCCCTCACGTCCTAAAGTGTACTGGTCTGCCCTCTTTCAGGGCTTAGGGGGTGGGCTTCCTCCCTCTAAACTGTGCTCAGGTGTGCTGGGGCATAAAAATGCTGGCCCGGGGCTGGAGCAATAGCACAGCAGGTAGGGTGTTTGCCTTGCATGCAGCCGACCCAGATTTGATCCCGGCATCCCATATGGTCCCCGAGGCACCACCAGGAGTAATTCCTGAGTGCAGAGCTAGGAGAAACCCTTGAGCATTGCTGGGTGTGATCCAAAAGAAAAAAATTGCTGGCCTGGGTCCATGTTGAGGGCACAGAGCTAGTCCCCCACTGTGTAAATAAAGCCAGGCCTGAAGTGACCATGCTTCTGCTGTTTGCTTGTCATCCTGAGTTAGACCCTTGGCACCTCCTGCCTTTGTCTTGCTATTCTGCTGGGCTGGTGAGCCCTACAGTGCCTGCCCTGGGCACTGAATCAACCATCACTGGAAGTGACCCAGGCCCACCCCAACTCTTCAGCACTGCTGGGTGTGTCCTCATAAATATACAGGAGAAGCATCCCTCAACAGTAGATGATTCTGTTGGCCCAAATATACATCACAGAGATGTATTTAGGCTGGGTCTAGAGAGCCACACCAGAGGAATTACAGGTGCTCTCTGTCCGTGCCGTTGTGGTGGCCTGTAGCACAGTTTAAACTTTTCCACTCTCCCAAGAAACGCGACAGTGCCAGCAGCACCCGGGGCCTCTTTTGCAGTTTATTTTTCATTTCTTTCTGGTCATTGAGTGTTCAGACACCATTTATGCGGCCAGATTTTTTCATGAAGAAGCTTGGGTTTGGACAGGGGGTCGGTCCACAGGCCAGACTGTCTGTCTAGCCCCTGAGCTAAGAAAGGCTTTTATAGTTGTCAAGGGTTGTAACAACAAGCTCAGAAAGAACAAAAGGGTTTGCTTGTAGACAACTTGTGTGGTCCATGAAAGCTGCCCTGTGTAAGCCCTTTACAGAAAAAAGACGCATCCACTCTTGGTCTAGAACCAAAATAGCATTGGTGCTGGAGAGAGCGCCCAGTGGGTGAGGAATGAGAGCAGGAGGCCGGGCTCTGATCCTCAGCACAGCCTGTCCCCTGAGCAGCACTGGGAAGACCCTTGAGCCTGAGATTAGGGTAGCCCCTTAGCACAGTTGGATGTGGTCCCCCAAACAATTCAAAATTTACAAAGCATTGTATATATTATTGCTGTAATAATGACACAGCAAAAAATGTTTCCATGCTGGGAGATAGTGATTTTCTTTTTTATTCTATAGCCCAGTGGACAAGGAACTGTCTTCCTTCCCCCCCTCCCTCCCTCCCTTCTCCCTTTCTCCTTCCCTCCTTCCCTCCCTCTTCCTTCCTTCCTTCCTTCCTTTCTCCCTCCCTCCCTTTCTCTCTCTCTCTTTCTTTCTTTCTTTCTTTCTTTCTTTCTTTCTTTCTTTCTTTCTTTCTTTCTTTCTTTCTTTCTTTCTTTCTTTCTTTCTTTCTTTCTTTTTCTTTCTTTCTTTCTTTCTTTTCTTTCTTCCTTCCTTCCTTCCTTCCTTCCTTCCTTCCTTCCTTTCCTTCCTTCCTTCCTTCCTTCCTTCCTTCCTTCCTTCCTTCCTTCCTTCCTTCCTTCCTTCCTTCCTTCCTTCCTTCCTTCCTTCCTTCCTTCCTTCCTTCCTTCCTTCCTTCCTTCCTTCCTTCCTTCCTTCCTTCCTTCCTTCCTTCCTTCCTTCCTTCCATTCTTCCCCTCCCTCCCTCCATCCCTCCCTCCTTCCTCCCACCTACAGATCTTTCCTCAGCACCTCCTATGTGCCAGAGGCCCCAGAACCATGGAGGGGTCAGTCACCATGACACACTGTCTCCGGGAACCTTTGGGTCCTTAAGGATGACCTCATGAAGATAGAACTGACCCTGCTGGGAGGGTAGAAACTGCTCAGAGGAGGATGGAAGTGGAGTCTGGATCTCCCACAGTTGCCAGGAAGGATCCAGGCCAACCCTGGAAAGGTGATTCCAACAGTAGGAAGTCCCCATCCAGGTGACCAAGGCGCTATGGGGGAGCCAGGGGGCTTCTTTGAGGCTTTTGAGTCAAACATCAATAATTGGGAAATAGGAGTAGAGTGTGTATTTGTGGGAAGAATGACGGGTCAGTAATGACAGGTCTCGGCCGACTTCACAGGGGGCTGTTACCATTCATGTGGCTTTGCCAGCCACTCTCCCACCCACCCTGCCAGGGGCTGTCAACAGTGGGCCTTGGGAAAAGCCATGTGTGGAGAATGGGGATCATGTCCTGGCCTTTATCTTTTCTCTCCAGCCCCCTGAGAAGAGGGCCGGGGTCTGTGATCTCAGCCCACCACGCCCTGCTCCTGGGTGCTGGGGCTTAAGCCTGCCCCAGGCAGAGCCCTTGTCCAGCAAGATCTCAAAGTTCTACTTCCCTCTTGAGCTGAGACAGGATGCAGAGCCCATGGTGGCTACTCTGGGTAGCCTCTCCTGTCTGGGAGAGCAGTGGCTGGGCACGGTAGCCGGCACCACCACAGAACCCCTGCCGCTGGGGATGAATGCCCGCAGCAGCTGCCCGCACCCCAGTACACATTCCGTCCCTCCGTTCAGCTGCAGAAGGAGTGAGGTGATACACGTGACATGTGACGTGCAGGCTCGGTTCTGCAGGGCTGGACCCTGGGGTGGCGACAGAGCAGCGCCTTGGAGACAACCAGACACATGCATGAGGCTGAAGACCTCTGGAAACAGCAGTTTATACTGCAGCTCCCTGATTCTTGGGTCCCACAGAGCCCCTGCAAGGCTTTGCACAGCTGGCCGCCATCTCCCTGCCCCAGCAGCTGGCTCCCCCTCTCCACTGAGTCAGAACCTACACCTCCAACAGTGGGTGGCCCTTAGAGACCCAACCCTGATTTGGTCACACCTGGGGAGACTCTAGTCCCAGAGGTATTAGGAAATTACAGACAAGATTAAGTTTCATCGAATTAAATCCTCTCAAACAGAAACGACAGCCAGTGCACTGACTGTATCAGGGGAATAGCCAGGTGTAGAGCCCCCAGCAGGAGGTCCCCACGGTCCTGTCTCCAAGGAGGCTCCTCCACCTCTCCCCAGAGGGCGCTCTGCCCGATGCCCATTGTGCCCGGAGCCGCCTGTCCGCAGCCTGCTCACATGGCTCTGCCATGACTGGCCACATGCCTTTCTGCCCCACTGAGTCTGCTGGAGTCCCTGAGGCGGCTCGGCCTCCCAGCCAAGCCCGGAAGGACATCGAACTGGACGTGAAGATGTGGGTCAGAGCGTTCCCACAGTTTTTTCTTTTAAAATTTGGGGGCATTCCCAGTGGTGCTTGGGGAGCGTCTGTGCGCAGAAGTGAGCTCCAGCTCTTGCACCGTCTCCCAGCTCTCCCTTGCTCCTACTTTTACTCATTTCTTTTTTATTTTGGGGGGCCAACCCAAAGGGTATTCAGGGCTTCCTCATGGCTCTGTGCACAGGGATCACTCCTGGAAGGCTTGGGGAACCATACGGGGTACCAGAGATCAAATCCTCTCTGTCACCTCCCTGCTTCTTTACAGCCCTTCTATCCCCCTTTGTCTTTCCTGAAGGAGAATTCACGTTCTATACAGTTCATTCGCTTTAAGCATCCATTCTATGAGCTATGGCCCATGTAGGCAACTCTGCATTTCACACCCGAATCAAGCTTGCAGCACACTTCCAGTGGCCCGACCGCCAGCAGGGCAGCGTCTCTGTCTGCAGCCCCCCGTGCCCCCCCCTCCACCCCGGGATCACCACTCATGGTTTCTGCTGCTGTGGTTCACTGTCACTGTGCTTTCGACGTCTAATTTCCTGTGGAATCAGGCTCTGGGTTCTGGCTTTGAATGTGGTCCGATATCATGGTAGCAGGTTGCCCCAGTACTGTCACGTGTCCTGGCGCTGATCCAGGACACAGCGCACCGGTGGAGTGTCCCTGTGTGTCAGGCTGAGCTGTGCTGTTGGCTCTCCCACCGAGGTTTGTGTAATCCTGCTCACGCAATGCCAGAGCCACCCAGCAACACAGGTCTCCAGCACAAAGTGACACACGCCCGAAGCTGGTTCTGTTTTCCCTGTTAAATAGTATTCCACGGCAGGGATGGGGTTTTGTTGAACATTCTGTCAGAAGACATTGGCACTGTTTTTATTTTATTTATTTTTTTTAAGAAAAGAGAGTTAAGAACAATGCTAGTATAATCCTTGGTCTTCAAATCTTGGCATGGACATGTCTCCAATTTGCTTAGCAAATCATTAGGAGGAGGATTTCTAGATCATTAGATAATGGCCTTTTAAAGAAACCTGTCAAGCAGTTTTCGAAATGGCTGGACCGTTCTGCATTGCCAGCATCGATGCTTAGGGGCCTCTTGGTCCTCACCCGTCCTGGCTGTAGGCTGGTGCGGTGTCGATTTTTGGTCTTAGCTGAGCTAGTGGGTGTGTGGTGCTGCCATGTTGCCTGGGAGTGGGGGAAGACAAGCACATTTGCTCACTCCTCGTTCTAGACAGTGAGTTGAGTCTTTATCGGTAAATACCATGCTGTGGCCATCTCACGGTTGCTCTCTATTAGACTGAGGAGGTTCTTTATGATTCCCAGTTTGCTGATTTAGTTCCCCTTGGTGGTGGTGCAGGCAGTGTTTGGAGAAGCAGGGGGCTCAGATTGGTTTGGGTGTCAGACATAAAACATGTGGTACTGGAGGTCATTCCCACGTGTGCCCAGACTCCACTCATCAGAATGGATGGGCCAGGGATTAAACCCTCAGATGTGCAAGCTGAGCACCCTATGTGTGAGCTGGCTTCCTGGCCCTTACTGATGCTTTTAAAGGGGGTTGGGAGTGGTATACAACACCTGGTGGTGCTCAGGGCTTACTCCTGGCTCTGTGCTTAGGAGTAAGCCTCCTGGGAGGTCCTGAAAATCATACGTGGTGCTAAGAATCAAACTTGGGTATGGTGGTTTTTATGGTGAACAAATGTTGGGTTTTGTTAAATGTTTTTCCAGAGGAGCTGAGTATTTGATTCTTCTCCTTTATCTGATAATAGAGTTAGTCTGTTCATTGAATTGGGATCTTACACTGACTTCACATTACTGGAATGATGGTCACTTGGCTATGAATTAATTTTACATGTATTGCTGGTTTGGTTTGTTCTTTTCTGGTTTTCATCTTTTTTTATAACTATAACTTTTTTTTATAACTTTATAACTTGATTTACAAAGTTGTTCATAGTACAGTTCTTTCAAGTATTCAATATTCCAACACCAGTCCCACCACCAATGTGCCCTTACTACCACCAAAACCCTTGTTTCCCACCCACCCCATCCCTATGCCTGCTCCCTTAGCAGGCACTAATTATATTGCTTATTAAAAATATATCTTGGAATAGTATTGTGTCAGGGAACACTGCTGCTGAGCTGGGGTGCAGCTCCCAACAATATCAGGGAGCAGGAACAAATCCCCTTCTGCCCCAAGGGGACCAGAAGCCGGCGGATGGATAAAGACTCACGAATCAAGCAAAGTTCCAAAAACTTTACTCATATAAGTTCTGGCATTTCAATCCAAGATCAGGAAATGCCCAAACTTAAAATTTGTAGCTGGACCCAGGCCACGAGCTTGGATTAAGATTCTCAGCCAAGGGGCTGGAGCGATAGCCCAGCGGGTAGGGCTTTTGCCTTGCACTCGGCCGGCCTCTGCCGGCCTGGGTTCAATCCCCGGAATCCCATATGGTCCCTCGAGCACCGCCAGGAGTAATTCCTGAGTGCAGAGCCAGGAGTAGCCCCTGAGCATTGCCGGGTGTGACCCAAAAAGGCAAAAAAAAGATTCTCAGCCAAGATGGCTGCTGCACCCCAAACCATGTGCTCAGGCTGGAGAGCCAACCCAGATGGCAGGCAGGTAGGGAGATGAGAGGGCAGAGAGTGGAAGAGAGCCACTTCTTATACCCTTCTATCTCCCCACCTCCCCCAAGGATGGGTCTCAGGCAGGCCCAGAGTCAGTCACTTCCAGGTGCACAAACCGGTCCAGACTTTCAAATGCTAATCTGCCAGAGCTAAGATCTTCCTCATAAGCTTTCTGCAGGTACTTGTAGAGATAAGAGTCACCTGAGATGAAATGCAATTCAAGATTAATATGTGGGAAAGGAGTATATTATACCATGAATATTCTATAGTCAGATATATATTTCTCCAAACTTCCATGAGATCCTTTTCTTTACTTCAGGGAAGTTCTGGGCACTACCCTTTAGAATCACTGAGAGCCACGCTTGCTTGCCAGGAGGCAAACAGCATTCCTCTCTGATTGAGTTAGGGCTATTTTATTTAAAGGAGGATCCAAATGCAGCCAGGAATATCCTGGTAAAAATGACCAGTCCCACGGAGGGGATCTGTGAGAGTATGAGAGGAAATACTTGGACCAGCTAACATAGAATTCATGGTAAGAATATTCTGCCATATAAAGAGCCACAGATATAAACTACCTCCCTGCCTTCTATCTACAATGTGATCTGCAGGAGACAGCTCTGGACAAGATGCAGAGGCTCTGGGTAGCCATGACCAGAAGCCCACCAGGGCATGCCTAAAGTCATGCTAAAGTCATGATCTTTTTACTGGGGTTTTAAGGCTAATTGGACCATCTGTGTTATTGCTTTTGCTTATTGAACTTTTAATTAAACATAGTGGGCTTCTACTCAATTTTTTAACAAAGATGTTCATGTTAATTTCTTACAAATGTTCAATATCCAATCCCAAACCCACCATGATTGCAACTATGGAAAACAGTTATTTTGAATTTTTGCAACCACTGCTTGAGCCCATCCTAAACAGACATTGAATAATTTATCTTATATTGCTTGTTAGAGCTAATTTGCTAAACATGGTCAAGAAATATATTATTAGAATAAAGTTAATGAGGATTATTCAATCTCACAATGGAGCCATTGAGCTATTAAACCCTTTGTACAAGAAATTCCTGATATGGGAGCTGGAGAGATAGCACAGCGGGTAGGATATTTGCCTTGCTTGCAGCCAACCCAGGTTTGATCTCCAGCATCCCATATGGTCCCCTGAGCACTGCCAGGAGTAATTCCTGAGTGCAGAGCCAGGTGTAACCGCTGAGCATTGCTGGGTGTGACCCAAAAAGAAAATTACTGATACGTTGTTACAGAATAAATATTTGACTACATATACTTGTTACTGGGTGTATATACTTACATCTATTAAGTGTGCTGTGATACTTGTTATGTTAATACATCAGAGTCTGAGATCTCACCGCTGCATGCTCCAGGAATTGCAGAGATTGTAACTGAGTTATTGGTTTCTTTCGAGATTTATATATGAGTCTCTGGATCATAGCTGGTGGATGAGATTACTTTGGCGCCTGAGAGAGTTTATGGGTGCGACCACCGGCCTTCTAAAGAACAGGGGTGGGGGCCCATATCCAACACTGAGAAAGCCTGGAGAGTTCAGTCATAGAAACCTGCATACCTGAATTTTTTCAACAGATTCACTCACGGGCCTCATCCGAGCAGTGGAGTCGGGCCTTGAGCATGGCGGTGATTGTGGTGTGTGGAAGTTTTTCGGCTGCTGGGCTCTATTGGGTTGGGCTGGGACCTCACCTGTCCCCCTCTGAGGTTCCCCTGTATTCAGCCTGGCACAGGGAGGACCGGGAGCATCTCTGCCACTTATTGGTCTCTTTTGAGATTTATTGGGTTTGGTTTGTTCTTAATGCCTGTTAGAGATATCTGTGCTCATGTTCATGACAAGTCTTCTAGGAGTGATTCCTAGTACAGAGCTGGGAGTTGAAAGGGGCCAGAAAGATAGTAGTGAGCATAAGGTACTTGCCTTGCACACAACCAACTCAGATTCAATCCTTGGCACCATATATGGACCCCTGAGCCCTACCAGGAGTGATCCTTCAACAAAGATCCAGGGGGTAAATCCTTGACACGTCCAAATGTGGTCCCAAACCTAAATATATAAATAGAAAAAATTCTTCTTCCACCTGTATTTTCCAAATTGCTGTAAAATTGTTGTATTTATCCTTTAAATATTTATTGAGATTATCCAGTGAAGTCATTGGGGCCTGATCTTTGCTTTTTAGGGTTTTTAATTACTTGATAGATCTTATTTTCACCTATTTATTCTTAAAGTTATATTGAGTAAAATATATAGAAGTTATATTGAGTTAAATTTGGATTTTTTTTTTTTTTTTGCTTTTTTGGGTCACACCCAAGCGATGCTCAGGGGTTACTCCTGGCTCTTCACTCAGGAATTACTCCTGGTGGTGCTTGGGGACCATATGGGATGTCAGAGATTGAACCCAAGTCGGTCATGTGCAAGGCAAATGCCCTACCTGCTGTGCTATCATTCGGTCCCCAATTTTTTCTTTTTAAGACATTTGTCTTTCTCTTTACAATTTATTGGCAAAAATAAGTTAATCGTTGCTGCGTCCACAGTCTGTACATTTTTTACACACATGTGAAACTATGACCTTATCAAGCTAGCAAATAAAGCTATCACTCCAAAGTTTCCTGTGTCTCCGAGTATTCTGTTATAGTTTTCACCTCTTACAATACAATTTACCCTGTATTTTTCTGTCTCCATTTAATATTTTCAATCTGGTTTTTAGCATATGGAATACACTTACATGTTTTCTTGTCAGTATTTACTAATTCTAACTTCTGTATCAGTTCTGGATTGGTTTCAATTGACACTTTTTTCCTAGTTATGGGTGATATTTTCCTACTTCTTGGCATGGCATGTTAATTGTGATTGTTTCACTCTTATTTTGAAGAATGATTTTGCTGTATAGAGAATTATTTGTTGGCAAGTTGTTTATTGCCAGCACCTTGAATATACCAGTCCATTATTTTCTCTCTTTTTTTTTATCTTTTTTACTTTTTTTGGGTCACACCCAGCAAATGCTCAGAGGTCACTCCTGGCTCTGCACTCAGGAATTACTCCTGGTGGTGCTCGGGAGACCATATGGGATGCTGGGGAGTGAACCTGGGTCGACCGCATGCAAGGAAAATGCCCTACTCACTGGGCTATTTCTCTGACCATTATCTTCTGATATCTATTATTTCTACTAAAATCTTTATTTCTTTACATGTGCTGCACTTTTTTTTTCTTGCTGCTTTTAAGGTTTTACTTTCATCTTTTTTGTTGTTGTTGTTGGGTTTTTGGACTACACTTAGTGTTGCTTAGGGGCTGTTCTTAGCCCCATGCTCAGAAGTCACCCCTGGAAGTGTTCTGGGGATCATGAGGTGTAGGATGGAACTAGGGTTGGCTGCATGCAAGGCAAGTGCCATGACTTCTGCGCTATCTCTCCAGCCCTTTGCGTTTCTCTTTGAGAAGTTCGCCATGATGTATCCAGGTGTGATTCTTTTCATGTTTGTCTTTCTTATGCAGTCTCTAGTCTGTATGTTTTCTCATTGAATTTGGGAAATTTTGGGGCATTCTATTTTAAATATTTTTCTGCCCGTATATTCTTGTTCTCTCCTGGGGCTATAATTAAACAGACATTGTATCCCTTAAGTTGTCTTGCAGATTCAGGAGATTCTGTTGGTGTTTCTTCATTCTTTTCTCTCAAACTTTTCAATCTGGAGAATTTCACTGATATATCTTCAAGTTCACTGTTTCTTTTAATATTTCATATCTGCTATGAAGTCCAACTGGTAGATTAAAAAAAATCTACCTCCCCTTTCCTTTTTTGTTTTTGGACCACACCCAGCAGTGCTCCGACTCTGTACTCAGGGATCACACCTGATGAGATTCAGGAGACCAGATTGAGTGCTGGGGCTCAAACCTGGGTCAGCGCATGTGTAGACTTGCCTTATCAGCTATACTATTCTCTCCAGCCCAAATTTTAAAGTCTTAGTTACTGTACTTTTAATTTTTTATTATTTTTATTTGAAAGCAAATAACTGATGAGATCTAAGAGAGAGATCAGAATTATGGCAACCATTAGATTAAATAAAAGAGAATAAAAAGGCATTTGTACAGGTCAGTGGATCGCTGTAAAAGGCCCAGCTTGATTCCATCTCAGTGATGTTTCTTATTTAAAGGGACAGCTTGCCTTGGAGAGGGTGAAATCCTGGTCTTGGTTGTAGAAGCAGCGCTGGTAGCAGGAGTGGTGGCGGTAATGTCAGGAATGGGGAGCACGGCACCAGCAGAGTCAGTAAGGCAGGCGCAACTACTGTGTTCTGGCCAGACACCAGGAAAGTGGCAGCTGCTGCAGCACCAGCACAAGATGCTAAGCTGAAAGGCAGGAGGATGAGTAGGAAAGAGCCAGAGCCGGGTCAGATGTTGGATGGCAGAAGGAGGGGTAGGACAGCGCCAGAGCCCAGGTCAGATGTTAGGTGCTACACCATTTAGCCTAAGAATTCTATTTGATTTGTTAAACTAGTTTAAATTTCTCTGTTGAGTGTCTATATATTTCCTTCCTCTTTGCATATTTTCTCTGATACTTTGAGTATGTGGTCCTAGAGTCATATCTCTGAGGTCAGAAACAAGAGGGAGCCTTGAGCACAGCTGGGTATGGTGCCAAAATATAAAACAAATGACAGAAAAAGCACCTTCACCACTGAACTATCTCTCCATTGCAGCAGTGTTTTTTTTTTTTTTTTTTTTTTTGCTTTTTTGGGTCACACCCGGCGGCGCTCAGGGGTTACTCTTGGCTCTGCACTCAGGAATTACTCCTGGCAGTGCTTGGGGGGACCATATGGGATGCCGGGGATCGAACCCGGCCAGCACAGGCTGGCAGCGTGCAAGGCAAATGCCCTTCCCATTGGGCTATCGCTTCGGCCCCAATCGCAGCAATGTTTTAATAGAGATCTGGAAATTTCTTAGCCTGCTGCTTCCCTAAGTGATCAGTACTGCCTGCACCCCTCTGCCACCCCCGACCCCAGGGGGCTGCTGGAGTAATCAAAATGAGGGATTTGTAGCCTCGTGTGCTGTTGGGGGACACTTTCTGTTTGTTCACTTAAAGGTGGACTTCGAGGGAGTGGGCTAGTGTGTTTGTTTTTATTTTCTTGAAAATTTTGTTCTGAAAAGGAGGTGGTGGGCCAACTGAGTTTCGAGTCTCTGTGTTAGCCTTGTCAGGGGACATATACTCTGGGTAGTCCGTGGGCCTCACTCATGGTGTCTCTGCTGGCCCCCATCACGAGGAGGATAGACTTTGCTGCTTTTGCTGAAGCCATGAGCCCAGCCTCACCTCTGCAGTCTGTTCTGAGTCTGGGATGGACCCGTTGTTACTTGCCTTTGGTAACTTTTCAGGACACTGCCGGGAGAAAGACTTTGGTTTAGTTGTCCAGCTGTTTTCTGTGGAGGAGAATTACTTCATGTCCTTAGACTGACATGATGGAAATTCTTACCCTTTGTAGTTTTCCAGGATTTCATTTATTAACAACTAACGTAACTTCAACACTGGTGGAGGGATTGGTGAAAGAGCTCTGAAGCATGAAAGAATGACTTCACTATGGTGGCAAGCTATGACGCTCAATAAAATAAAATACTTCCCCATAGACATTTAGGATATAAGGTAACGTTCTCTGAGCACCTGTCAGCCATTGCCTAGAGACAAGCACTACTAGCTGTAGATGCATCTTCTTTTACCTTTTTAAACATACACATAAAAGCAATAGAGGTAATAGATTATGCTTTTGCTTGGGTACCACACACAGGGGTGCACAGAGTCTACTCCTGGCTCAGTGCTTAGGGCCTACTCCTGACTCAGTTCTCATGGCCGACTTGTGGCTCAGTGCTCAGCAGTTACTCCCAGTGGTGCTTGGGGGCTGTGTGGTGTCAGAGACTGAACCCAGAGCTCCTGCATGCAGGGTGCACTCTCGGCTCTCTGAGCCGTCTCCCTGGTCCCAACAAATAATTATTTTATTATGGTAAAAATACACATAGAATTGCCATTTTAATCTTTTAAAATTACTTTCTTACAGTATGGTTACTATTGTATACCCTGTTTTAAAGTCATTTTTAATGACTTACTTGGTACTATGGACACTTATACCACCCTCCCTACCACCAGTCTCTAGAACTTTTTTCTTCTTCCCCCAACCAAATGTGTGCACCCAGTAAACAACACAGCTCCGTTCCTCATCCCCAGCCCCAGGCAAGTATCAGGCAGGTATCGCTCTCCTTTCTGACTCAATAAACTGGACTTCTCTAGGTATCTCTTGTCAGTGGACTCAGACAATATTTGTCCTTTGGTCACCAAGTTATTGCACTGAGCATAATATCCCCAAGGCTCATCCCTGTGGAGGCGGCTATCAGAATTTCCTCCCTGTTTAGGTTCTGAATAATATTCCATTGTATTAATCCATCGCGTGTTGTTTATTCACTTCTCCCGGGCTGTATGCGTTGGGAGTGTTTCTGCCTTTGGATATTGTGAATAATGTTGGGATGAGCCAGGCTGTATGTGTGTGTCTGGTTTTATGCTTCTGGTGTGCTAAGAGCGGAACTGCTGGCTCACATGGTCATTTCATTCACTATTTTGAAGAATCGCAATAAAGCAGTTTTCCACAGAAACTGCACCTGTAAAGCATAAAGATTTCATTTCTCCACATCCTCACTGTTATTAATTAATAACACTGTTATTAATTTTCCCACGGTAACAACTCCTCAAAGGTTTATAATGGCTTCTCACATGGTTAGATGTATAATTTCCCTAATGCTGAATGATGCTGGACATCATTGCATGAGCAAAGTGCTTAATAACCATTTGTATATATTATTTGGGAGAACTTTTCTTAGTTTTGTGGGAGCACACTCAGCAATTCTCAGTGGTTACTCCTGGTTCTGCACTTAGGAATTAGTCTTGGCACTGCTCAGTGGGCCATATGGGATGCTGAGGATTGAATCTGGGTTGACCATGTGCAAGGCAAGCACCCTAACCACTATACTATTTCTCCAGCTCTTTTAGAGTACTTTCAAAATTCTTTACTTATTTTGAAAATCAGGTTGTATAGGAAGGGAACAACAAATATCCAAGGGCAATGAAGAAGAGAAGAACTGGTGTCAGTTTGGGGTGCTTAGCCCTGTACTATCTCTCTGGCCTACAAAATAAATTGGTAATAATGCTTCTCCCTCTTCTTAGCATGTCTGATACTAGAGCCTGGGCCTTTGTTAATCTAGTCTTTTTACTCAAAAGAGACCGACCTCATTGACCCTGATTCTGTCATCTCACTTGAAGGGAAGGGGACAATCCTCCTTCATTCTAACCACAACTGTGTACTTAACTTGTAACTGCTACTTAGATCATCTGCTTTATAAACCATGTTTTCTGTAACATGAAAGTAGAGTCTATGTTGTTTTCTGGGCACACTTCTCAGTTCTTTGTGACTTATGAGTTCATTTACTTCTAATCGCAAAAGTAGCTCTCAGTGAAAATTAGCTGATACTGACAAAATACAAATCTGATTGTCCATTTGTCAGTCTGGAAGGACAAACATGAATGAAACAGTTTTCAGCTAAGCAGAAGACAATATCCACTAGCAGTAGAATATGCTACGGCTGTCAAAGGCGCTAACAACTAATTCCTGTGACGCCTCTGGTGGACTAGGGATGTGGCTCAGTGGAGGAGCCTTACATGTGTGAGTCTCTGGGTTTGGACCCCAGCACCACACACTCAGACTACATACATGTTGATATAAATTATAAATATATAATTATAGATATACATTATAACTATAATTATAAGTTAATAATAAATATAAATTTGACTATTGCTTTCTTGCTCATGGAGAATCTTTGCACTTAGAACCTTTGGCAGTTGGAAACTTTGCTGCTTGAGTGGTGGGAATTTTGGAGATGGGTGGAATGTAAGCGTGAGACTTCCTCAATGTGCTGTTTGCAGTGGAAGTTGTTTCTCATGAGCTTCCAATAAACCCAGAAATCCTGTTCCTGGAGGCCCAGAGACATAGTGCAGAAAAGCCATTTGCACTTTTAAGTTCACTGCAGCACTATTCACAGTATCCAAAATCTGGAAACAACCTGAATGCCCAAAAACAGATGAGTGGGAAAAGAAACGATGGCACATCTCCACAATGGAATGTTACACAGACACCAGGGAAAAATGAAGTCATGAAATCTTCTTACACATGGATGGACATGGAGAGTCTCATGCTGAGTGAAGTGAGGTGGTGGGAGAGGACAGACACAGAATGATCACACTCATTTGTGGGGTATAAAAGCACATAGCATGAGACTAATACCCAGAGACAGTAGAAACAAGGGCCAGAAGGACTGGTCAATGGTAGGAAGCTTGCCACAAGGGGTGAGGGATATAGTTAGGACAGAAAAGCCACCACTATGACAATGAGAATTGGAAATGATCACTTGGGACAAGAACTGAGTGCTGAAAGGAGATAAAGTGATGCGAATGAAAACCTGTCAGTAACAGTATTGCAAACCACAGTGCCTAAAGGGGGGAGAGGGAGGGAGGGAGGGAGAGATAGATAGATAGATAGATAGATAGATAGATAGATAGATAGAGAGAGAGAGAGAGAGAAGAAAGTATCTGCCATGGAGGCAGGCTGGGTATAGGTGGGGGGGAATCTGGAGTTTCCCTCAGATTCCCAAGTTGGTGTTGGGAAATGGGCACTGGTAGAGGGATGGGTGTTAGAACACTTGATCACTTGAATCCCGTTATTCATCGATTTGCTCGAGCGGGCGCCAGTAACATTTCCATTGGACCCTATCACGTGCCAATGTAGCCCAATGGCATCTGGTTGATTCAGGAATATGAAGAGCCTCAAACCGTTCCTTCAGGGTCTTAACAAGGAAGTCTGACCATCTTGTAGGTGGGCGGCCACGTGATCTTTTGACATCCGTGGGATCCAGTCAGTAACGGCTCTAGTCCAGTGGTTGTCTCCAAATCGCATTACATGTCCAGCCCATCTGATTTTCGATGCCTTGGCAAACGAGACAGCGTCCCTGATTCTGGAATAGCGACGGAGGTCAGAACTCCGATTCCTTCTCTCACTTGAGTGAGGCGTGATATTCCAAGCATAGCTCTTTCGATGCCTCTCTGGGAGACCCGAATAGCATTCTCATCCTGCTTTCCTAGGGCCCAGGTCTCTGAGGCATATGTTAATGCAGGGAGAACGGTGGAGTCGAAGAGATGTGCCCGGAGCCGGAGGTTCTTTGTCCTTTTAGCTATTTCTTCGATGCCTTTGAAGGCATTCCATGCCGCTCTCTTCCTCCTGCGCAGCTCAGGTTTTAGGTCGTTCATCATGTTGACTTCTCGACCTAGGTACACATAACTGCTGCATTCAGAGATGTTTGTTCCATTGAGAGTGAATGGGGCCTCTGGAACTAGTTCATTTCTCATGAACACTGTATGACTAAAACCCAATAATGAAACTTTATAACTGGTATCTCATGTGATTCTAAACAAACAAACAAACAAACAAATAAATAAATAGAAATATAATTTCCTCTGGTGCCTGAGGTTCTAAGTCACTTTATTTTATTTATTTTTAATATTTTATTATACCACCATGAGATATACAATTACAAAAATGATCATGTTTGGGTTTCAGCCGAACAGTGTTCCATCACCCATCCCTCAACCAGTGCCCATTTCCCACCACCAATGTCCCCGATTCCCTTCCCCCTCCCTAGCCTGCCTCTATGGCAGGTTCTTTATCTCTTTTCTCTCTCTCTCTCTCTCTTCCTTCTCTTACATATTGTCGATTGTAATACATACATTTAGAGGTTATCATGTGTATCTTTTTGCCTGTATTTAATGCTCAGTTGTAGGTTGGTATTAGCACTTTTGACAATTATTAGCACACTGTTCCCTTCTCTGTCTTACCTAACCTCTGACTCCCACATGATTGTGGTAATTTCCACCTTTGGCAACACCTCCTGATCCATGTTTTGCCTGACCTTGGGTATTGGTATCATAATCACTTGACATCCCGTTATTCATCGATTTGCTCAAGCAGGCACCAGTAATATTTCCATTTGACCCTATCACGTGCCAGTGTAGACCAATGGCATCTGGTTGCTTCAGGAATATGAAGAGCCTCAAACCATTCCTTCAGGGTCTTGAAGAAGAAGTCTGACCATCTTGTAGGTGGGCGGCCATGTGATCTTTTCATGTCCCATGGGATCCAATCAGTAACGGTTCTAGTCTAGCGGTCATCTCCAAATCGCATTACATGTCCAGCCCATCTGATTTTCAATGCCTTGGCAAATGAGACAGCGTCCCTGACCCTGGAACATTGATGGAGGTCGGAACTTAGGATTCCTTCTCTCACTTGAGTGAGGTGTGATATTCCAAGCATAGCTCTTTCAGTTCCTCTTTGGGAGACCCGAATAGCGTTCTCATCCTGCTTTTATAGGGCCCAGGTCTCTGAGGCGTATGTTAATGCAGGCAGAATGGTGGACTCAAAGAAATGTGCCTGGAGCTGGAGGTTCTTTGTCCTTTTAGCTATTTCTTCGATGCTCTTGAAGGCATTCCATGCTGCTCTGTTCCTCTTTGCGCAGCTCAGGTTTTAGGTCATTCATTATGTTGACTTCTCGACCTAGGTACACATAACTGCTGCATTCAGAGATGTTTATTCCATTGAGAGTGAATGGGGCCTCTGGAACTGGTTCATTTTTCATGAACATAGTTTTTTTTGAGATTCAGCTGTAGACCTATTTTTCCACATTCTCTGTTGAAGTCAGCCAGCATTTGTGCCTCTCAGATGCTAATGTTTGGTGTTATTAGAACGATGTCATCAGTGAAGCGGAGGTGGTGTAGTTGTTCGCCGTCTATCTTCACTCCCATTTCTTCCCATTCTAATTGTCGCATGATGTTCTCGAGCTCATTCACCAACGTGACAAGACCCAAGCCTCGTGCAACCAAATGCTAACATCCAAGCTCGCAAAGCGGTGCAGAGAAGTGATAAAGGAAGACCTCAAAGAGAGAAGAGCAGAAATACTGGAAGATGCAGCAGAAGCCGGGAAAAGCATTCGCAACGCCCGCCTGTCCTTCACCAACTATAAGACCAAGATGATTGCCCTCCAACATCCTGATGTCACATTTTCCAGAAAGGTAATGGAGAAGATTATCCATGACTTCTACTCAGATCTCTTTGATAGCCACGCTCACCTGCCCACATACCAAGTTCCGCAGGATGGATATGCTGTTCCCAATGTTTTCCCTTCTGAAATCTGACATGCCATTTCATCGGTAAAGAAGGGAACAGCACCAGGCCCAGACAAAGTCAGACCGAATACCTGAAGAATCTGCCATCGGTACTCATCAATACACTGGCTCGGCTCTTCACACGCTACCTGTCTGAATGCAAGGTACCCTCCCAATGGAAAACCAGCAGGACAGTTCTACTGTTCAAGAAGGGAGATATTCACGACATCGGCAACTATGGCCCCATCTGTCTGTTGTCCGTCATCTACAAGCTGTTTACACGAGTCATCCTGAACAGGATTGGCAGAACACTAGATGAAGGATAACCATGCGAGCAAGCTGGCTTCCAGAAAGGATTCAGCACAATAGACCATATCTACACGGTAACCAAGCTCATTGAGGTTTGTAGGGAGTTCAAGATGCCACTCTGTCTCATGTTCATTGATTTAAAGAAAGCCTTTGATTCTGTTGAGACCGAAGCAGTTATTGAAGCCCTAGCCAAATAGGGTGTTCAAATCCAATACATCAAGATCCTTCGTGAGCTCTATTACGGATTCACTACCAGGATCTCACCATTCTACAAGGAAGTGATCATTGATGTCAAAAGGGGGTTCTGCAGGGTCATGCCATTTCACCAAAACTCTTCAACGCCACCCTCGAGAACATCATATTAAGTGTGTGTGTATATATATATACATATATATGTATATATGTATTTATGTCATGCAAATAAATGCAGTCATTCTATATCTGTCTCTCTCCTTCTGGATAATTTCACTCAACATGATCCTTTCCGTGTCCATCCATTTATAGGCAAATTTCATAACTTTATTTTTCCTAACAGCTGCATAGTATTCCATTGTGTAGATGTTTTAAAGTTTCTTTATCCAGTCATCAGTTCTCCGTACACTGGTTGTTTCCAGATTCTGGCTATTGTGAATAGTGCTGCTATGAAAATAAAAGTGCCTGAGGTTCTAAGTCTCTTTTAGCACAAAGGTATCACTGTATCACTGTCTTCCCATTGTTCATCGATTTGCTCGAGTGGGCACTAGTAACATCTCCATAAGTCCTGTTGAAAGCAAGTGTAAACCAAGGGCATCTGCTTGCTCCAGGGACAGGAAGAGCCCCAAACCATTCTTCAGGTCATGGAACTGAAGTCCATAATTGTTACTAGTTTTTTGGCGTAACAAGTAAATAAAACACGGGTAGCTTGCCAGTAGTGTAGAAATGAGAAAACCTGATCTTTTCCCTTAGAAAACCTGATCTTTCCCCTTTAAGTTTAATCAGTAAATGCTTGAGATGAGAGCCTTCTACTGACATTATACCACCTACACAGCAGAGCACAAAGGTACCACCTGATTTCTAGCAACTTGCTCAGGGCATCAGATAAAGGATTTTGGTACACAACCCACATTTATTATTATCATTGACATGTATTTACTTTCCTCCCTTTCCTTTGTTGTGTTATTGAGGTGTCCAGGGCCTTTGGCCAAGAAGTCCACACTTGGTTGCAGTGTGCCAGGAGTCAAACATTTACTCTGGTGACGGAGTCCCAAACAACAGTACTGAAGGACTTAACCTTGGTACATGGGTGGTGCTGGGGATCAAATTTAAAAGCCTCATGTCTGCAGGTCTGACCTCTATCACAGAGCCCCAGGTAGCTTCCCCACGTCTGTTTTAATGCCATTGTTTCCAGGGAAAAAGAACACTAGCTTTCACCGAGGCTGGAGGGAGATCAGTCCACGACCGTTCTCTGCTCTGAAAACATGACTGAATTTAAGCCCCATCCAAGCCGCACCTGTCCCCACACCTTAGGAATCACTGCTCCACGTTCAGGTCCTTAGCGGTGTGCATTCCCTCACTGCTGCAGGGCGGCAGCCTGACCTTGAGGGCCAACAGGCTTGTTCTTAGCTTTCAGCTGATTGGTCACAACACAGCATTTCAGCCCACCTCCAAGGCAGCCCTGTCCCCCTGCCCAGGGCTTCTCTGCCGTGCTTCTGCTCCAACTCACTGCAGCTCGGGTGGCCGATCCTGCTTCCCTTGTGTTTGCTGGGAATTCTGGAACTGGCTTTGTAGCAGAGCTCTGCGGGTTGCTGATGCTGCCGGTCCCAGAGCATCTCACTTGGGGAATGTTGATGTAAGGGACGCCAGCGGGTGGATGTAAGAGAGATGTCAGGGTGAGTGACAGGTGTATGGGGAACTCAGCTCAAGACTCGGTGTCTAGTAAGTGCTTGTTAAGTGCAGGTGATGATGATCGTTTCTCTGTGAAGGACTCAGTGCCTGACTAACCCACTCACTCATCCATCCTCTGGCAGCTTGCAATCTGCGGTGCACTTAAACCTGCAAGTGATTGCAGCCCAGAGCAAGAGGAAATGCTCTCTCGGGGAGATGTGGAACATGCACTACTGGAGTCGGGTCCTTGCAGTGTAGCTGTGTGTATTTCCCTGGCGCCAGGCGTGCCTGTGAGAATACCTCCCCACTGATAACACCAGCGGTCTGTGCTGGGCGCTGTGTCGATGCTCTACTGTTGGGTCTCTCACTCCCTCCAGTTGTTATGAATATGAGTCTCTTCTGGGAAGACCCTGGTACGGGAACTGTCAGAACCACAGCTGCGCCCCGTCTCGTCCTTTGCGGCTTCTCCCTGGCCATGAGATGTCTTCTTAGAGAGGCTTAAAGTGAAGAAATGACTTGGTTAAAGGGCATGAGCTTTGTGAAGCCTCCCAGCAGCTCCTGTCTCACCTCTCAGCTCTCTCCCTCTTTTTTTCATTTTTTAATTAAATTTTATTTTTTATTTATTTTTGACAATTACAAAAGTGTTCATGTTTGGGTTTAAAGCCATACAGTGTTCCAGCACCCATCCCTCCACCAGTGCCCACCTCCCACCACAAATGTCCCCGATACCCTCCCCTCCTAGCTTGCCTCCATGGCAGGTTCTCCATCTCTTTTTCTCTCTTTCTCTCTCTCTCTCTGTCTCTCTCTCTCTCTCTCTCTCTCTCTCTTCCCTCTCTTACATGTTGTGGATTGTAATAGACTTTCGACAATCATTGGTCCACTGCTCCTTTCTCTGTCTTACCTAACCTCTGCTCCCACATATTTGTGGTAGTTTCGACCTTTGGCAAGACCTCCTGATCCACATTTCGCCTGACCTTGGATATTGGTATCATAATATGTATATATATATGTATATATATTTATGTTATGCAAATAAATGCAGTCATTCTATATCTGTCTCTCCTTCTGGCTAATTTCACTCACCATGATCCTCTCCATGTCCATCCATTTATAGGCAAATTTCATAACTTCATTTTTCCTAACAGCTGCATAGTATTCCATTGTGTAGATGTATCAAAGTTTCTTTATCCAGTCATCAATTTTTCGGGCACTCTGGTTTCAGCTCTCTCCCACTTAGTATGATAGCCACCTCTCCTTTCAGCTGATTGTCATTGTTCTTTTTTGTCATTGTTTTGGTTTGGGGCCACACCCAGCAGTGCTCAGGGCTTACTCCTGGCTCTGTGCTCAGATATCATTTCTGGTGGGGCCCAGGGAACCATATGGGGTACTGGGAATTGAACACACCTTGGTTGGCGATCAAACCACCTTACCTGCTGTACTATCTCCCTGGCTAGAGCTCTATGATTCTAAGCATCAGGCAGATGAGAGGGGTCCTTGGATTGGGATGTGGAGGAGCATCTGCCTGGCATGTGTGGCATTTGGTAGGAAAGGGAAGGGAGAAGAGACGAGGAGAAGGAGGAGAGAGGAGAGAAGGGAGGGAAGAAGAAGGAGAGGAAAGGAGAGAAGAGAGGAAGGGAAGGGAGAGGAGGGGAGAATAGGAGATAAGTAAGAGGAGAGGAAGGGAGGGGAGAGGAAAAGAGGAGAGAAGGGAGGAGAGGAGAAGAGAGGAGGAGAAAGGTGAGGGAGCATAGGAAAGAAGAGAGGAGGGGAGAGAGTAAGGAGAGGAGAGATAGGAGAGGTGAGAATAGGAGAGAAGAGAGGAGGGGAGAGGAGAGGAGGAGGGAAGAGGAGAGGAGAAAAAGGGGAGAGGAGAGGTGGGGAGAGGAGAGAGAAAGAAGGAAGAGAGGAGGGGAGGGGAGAGGAAAAGAGAAAGAGAGGAGAGGAAAAGGGAGGAAAGGAGAGGGTGAGGGGAGAGTAGGAGAGAGGCGAGGAGGGAGAGGATTATGGGTCGGAGTGGCAGATCCCTTTACACCCTGACCCATCCTTGCTTTCGTGGGCTTCTTGCAGAGCGTGGATGAGCCAATGTTTGCAGCACTGCCGGGGAGGCCTGAATTCAGCTTCCTTCACTGTTCTAATGGTGCATGAATAGTTTTGTGTGTTTTCACTGAAGTGTGAAGTGAGGGGAGGGAAATGATTTCCTGGTGACCTTAATTTTACCCGAGGCTTGGCTGAAGTTGGACTGAGCCAGGCAGGCAGTCAACAGAGCCAGCAGAGTCCGCGACTGTCCTCATTCAGAATGAATCTGCTCCTCTCAGGGTGCAGCCACCCTCGTCACCACCCCGAGGCCAGACCAGCCTTTCCTGTGTAGAGGATGAACCAGCCTTACCTGTGTGCAGGACGCCAGCTGTGGGCACCCGGTGCTACCTGCTCGGTTCTGCCCTCACTTTTGTGGACTTGTGCCAGCCCAGTGGGAGAAAGCTTCCCCCATCCACCCTGGGAGAGGAGGGGAGGGGAGAAGAGAAGATGAGAGGGGAGAGGAAAGAGGCAGGAACATAGCTCTCAGCAGAGCGAAAACCTTGCTTGAACAGGAAAGGCAGGTGAGCAGGCTTAGACACCAGGTGGCTGTGTCAGGAGGGGGCACTGTGGCCCCAGGTCGGTCCTGGAGGGTCGCCTATGGCCTGGACCTGCCCAGACTTGTCTTTTCAGAGCCCTTCTCGGTGTCATCTGGCCGTGTTATTGCTTAGTGACTTGGATGCTCCAGTTGCTTCTCTTGGGGTGATCCTGGGCTTACTACAGGGGGCTGGACAGTGTGGGAACGCCTCTCCGGGAATGGGCCTACTTTCTCCTCTTCTTCCTGTCCTTCCCGCCACCCCCTCCATGCCCAGAAGGAATGATTTTGAGTAGCTACACTTGTCTAAGAGAATAGATATATTATGTGTGTGTATGTGTGTGACAGAGAGAGAGAAAGAGAGAGAGACAGAGATAGAGACAGAGACAGAGAGAGACAGAGAAACAGATTATTTTTTGGATTTGGGGTCATCCCACTGATGCTCAGGGTTTATGCCTCCTGGCTCTGCACTCAGGGATCACTCCTGGCAGGCTCAGGAGACCATATGGGATTGGGAGTGAACTCAGTCGGCCATGTGCAAGGAACTGCCCTACCCACTGTATTATATATATGGACTATATATTTATACAACTATATATATATATATATTTTTTTTTTAAAGCAGTAGGCTTTATTGTAGTGGGGTGGAATGGGGTGTTGAGGACTCCAGGTGGAACAGAGACTGGGGGACAGTTCTGAGGCTCTGAGGAGGGCAGGGCTGCCATTTGCACAGAAGCCCATGATTCAGGCTGTATCTGACCCTGCAGCCACCTGGAACAAGCCGCTTCTCAGCCACCGTGTCTTTAGTCTCATTGCATTGATCTTGGTACAGCCCCGCTCTTGGAGACGTGAACTTTCTGGTGTCCAGGGAACTGGAACCTGGCCCTGTGCAGAGCCTCACTTGCAGTCTCTGGTTCTGCAGTTTGGTGCAGATGGACACGATGGCTTGGTCAGTGGGACTCTGGCCACCAAGCCCTGGGTGAACCTGTGTGCAGCCTGAGATTGGGGCCTGCATGAGAGTAGGTGGGAGCAGCCAGGCCAAAGGATGTACTATATTGGGAAGGAAACATGTCTTCCTTCCCACTCTCCAAGGACACTCCACTCTCTAACCCCCTAAAGCTCTAGTACCTTCAAAGCAATAGCGAAGTGAATGTGCGTGTGGAGACCGCGAGCTCTGACAGGGCGCTGGGTCCCTGTGGAGAGACTGCAGCTCTGACAGGGCTCTGGGTCCCGTGTGGAGAGACCGCAGCTCTGACAGGGCTCTGGGTCCCGTGTGGAGAGACCGCCCAGCTCTGACAGGGCTCTGGGTCCCGTGTGGAGAGACCGCCAGCTCTGACAGGGCTCTGGGTCCCGTGTGGAGAGCCCGCAGCTCTGACAGGGCGCTGGGTCCCGTGTGGAGAGACCGCAGCTCTGACAGGGCGCTGGGTCCCGTGTGGAGAGACTGCAGCTCTGACAGGGCATTGGGTCCTGTGTGGAGAGACCGCAGCTCTGACAGGGCGCTGGGTCCTGTGTGGAGAGACCGCCAGCTCTGACAGGGCATTGGGTCCCGTGTGGAGAGACCGCAGCTCTGACAGGATGCTGGGTTCCATGCTCCTGGCATCATTCCCTGCCTCCCTCTCGCTCTGCTCTTTTCTGACATATGGTGCCAAACTCCTGTCAGGGGCCACCACGGGGAAGGGACTCAGCTCTACTGGCATCCTCACTGTTCAATGACTCAGGTACACAGGAACAAGGGGCACTCACGAGGTGGTCACACTCTTTGCATGTTTTCTCCAGCTCTATCAAGATATAACTGAAAAATAAAATTGTAAGCTGTTTAAAGCATAGATTGTGTTCATTGTGGTTCACTACATGTTTAATGTGGAGAAGGGATTCATTAATAAGCACATTATCATTGCACTTCCTGTGTGTCCATCTCTGTGTGATCGCCTACATGTCCTTTCTCCACCCCCACTCCTTTTCTCCCTTCCTTCCTTCCTTCCTTCCTTCCTTCCTTCCTTCCTTCCTCCCTCCCTCCCTCCCTCCCTTCCTTCCTTCCTTCCTTCCTTCCTTCCTTCCTTCCTTCCTTCCTTTCTTCCTTCCTTCCTTCCTTTCTTCCTTCCTTCCTTTCTCCCTCCTTCCCTCCCTTCCTCACTCCCTCCCTCCCTCCCTTCCTTCCTTCCCTCCCTCCTTTACCTATATTAGTGGGAACATTTAAGTTCTAGTCTAAACAGTTTTCAATGAAATCATAGAGTTATTAACAGTAGTCAGTGCCAGAGAGACAGTACAGCAGGTAGGGCACTCGGCTTCCCGGTGGCTGACCTGGGTTTGATCGCTGCCACCACATGCGATCCCCCTAAGCCCACCAACAATGGTCCCTGAATGCAGAACCAGGAGCCAGCCCTGAGCACCAGCCCAAACAAAAGGTCTGAGTGTGTGCAGCCTGCCATCACCCTCTCCCTGCTGTCCTGTTTTCTCTAAGTTGAACATTTTCTTCAGGCTCTGTAGTGAGTGACACCATGGAACATTTTCTCTGACTCTTCACAGAAAGCCTCCAGCTTCAGCCCCATTGTGGCCAATAGCAAGGTTTTCTCCTCCTTCCCCCTTCCTCCTCCTCCCCCTTCCCCCCCCCTCCTCCTCCTCCCTCCTCTTCCTCCTCCTTCTCTTCTTCCTACTCACCCTCTTCCTCTTCTGTTTTTGGGCCATATCCGGTGATGCTCAGGGGTTACTCCTGGCTCTGCACTCAGGAATTCCTCCTGGCAGTGCTCAGGGGACCATATGGGATGCCGGGGGTTGAACCCACATTGGTCATGTGCAAGGCAAGCACCTACCTGCTGTACTATCTCTCTGACCCTGAGATTTCCTCCTTCTCCTGGTTGGATCCTGTGATGTGTCCACTCCATTTTTCTTTCCCTAGTCATCCAGGTTGGGTGATTAGGCGGCTTCTTCTCTAGCACAGCCCTTTGGACATACACTGCAGAAAGCCTGGGGTGCAGAGATCTTGTCAGTCCCCTGCTTCTGTTTCCTCTGGATACACCCAGAGGCGGGGCCATGAGACATGGGTTTGCTATGTTCTCCATTTTCTGCAGAACTTTCCATATTGTTTCCATGCTCCCTGACAGTGCTCAGCTTTCCCTGTCTCCTCCTCCTCTCCAGCTCTTGTCGCCTGTAGCCGTCCTCATGGGCTGAGACTGTCTCATTGTGGTGGACGCTTGGGTTTCCCCTGGACAAGAGATGTTGAGTCTCTCCATGTCTTCTTGGGAAAACTGTTCCATTCCTCTGCCCATCTGAAAATAAAAAGTTGTTTTCACTTATTTTGATTTTGAGTTGGACGAGTCCTTTCCATCCCTTAGCAGGTGTAAAGTGTACCGATATGAAATAGCTCCTCCCAATCTATACATGGCATTTTCTTTTTTCTTTTTTTTTTTTTTTGCTTTTTGGGTCACACCCGGCGGCTCAGGGGTTACTCCTGGCTCTGCACTCAGGAACCACTCCTGGTGGTGCTCAGGGGACCATATGGGATGCCGGGGATCAAACCCAGGCTGGCACAGGCCAGCCACGTGCAAGGCAAAAGCTCTACCGCTGGGCTATCACTCCGGCCCTATACATGGCATTTTCATTTTGTCAGTTTCCTTTGCTGTTCAAATTGTTTTGTTCTTTTCCCTTTTGGATCATACCTGGCAATGCTCAGGGATTACTCCTAACTCTACACTCAAGAATTACTCCTGGTGGTGCTCGGGGACCATATGAGATTTTGGGAATCCAATCGGTTAGCAGCATGCAAGGCAAATGCCCTCCCTGCTGTACTATTGCTCTAGCCCCTCGGATGACTTTTATTACTGATCCTATCCCACTTGTTTGTGTTTGGTTTTTGTTAACTTTGCATTTGGTGTTAAGTCTAATAATAGGAATAAAGCGAGCCATGTGGGCAGGCCGGAGAGATAGGAGAGGGGTTGAGGTACTTCCTACGTAGCCTTGGCTCAGTGTCAGACACCATCTGTGTCCTCCCTCAGCACCGCCAGGGTCATTCCCTAAGCACAGAGCCAGAAGTAAGCCTTGAGCATCACTGGATAAGGCCCAACACAGCCCCATTCTCCAGAATCATTGCAGAAACCTTGCAAAGGGACTTAGGCCCTGTGGCTTCTCACTGGCAGCATGTTCTTTTTTTAAAACAAATATTTCCAATTGTGCGTGGATTTGATTTTTTCTCTCCCAGACTGCGAGGCAGACTCCGTCACCTGTGTGGTAGACCGCCCCCCCCATTGTCTCCTTATTCCCTCCTGGTGGCCCCAGAACTCTGTCCTGAGGCAGGTACTGGCGTAGCTGGGATCAGACTGACCATCCCTTGAAAACTGAGGTTCTTTGATAGACTGATGTTTTCTTTCACTAAAATCAAATCTCTGATGAACTGAAATCAAATCTTTGCAGTGATTGTTCAAACCATAGACATGAAAGCGTAAGGGCTAGACTTTGTCCAGTAATAATCTCTTCCTATTATTACCTTTTATCCACAGCATAATTGAGTATAGACTGCTGTGTGATTTTTTGTCCCAAATCGTTTAATTCATTGATATTTCATAATGTTCTCGGCAAAGCCACACTGCAACTATGGGGGAACAGAACAACTGGACTGGACTGGAGAGCTGGAAAGTGCCCTGGGGCTGTGGCAGAGTCCCACCCTTCCTGCCTCTGTCGCCCCTTTGTGTCCCAGCCCCTCACCCTGTGCTCCAGGCACTCTGCCCTTCTCTCGGGCTGGGCACTAGCCTGAGTTTCTTCTTAGTGCCAGCCTCGACTCACAGTGTCTCCATGCCTGGCCGAGCCCTGAGCCGATTTCCCATCTCCCTGACTGGCTGGAACCCCAGCCCAGGCTCCTAGAGATCAGCAAGTCTCCTGGATGCTCTTTAATATTCATTTATGGCATCATTTGAACCAGGCCTGTCTTTTCCACCAGAGCAGCAGCCTTTCGAGGGCCCAGGAGGGTGATGCGGGTGTGTCTGTGCGTGTTTGTTCCTTGCTGTCATCTCTACGGTGCCTCGCATAGGTTTTATAGGTTAGCACATAGTAAACATTTGATATGTAGTTGTTGGCTGAATGGGTGTATGTTAGTCTGGGCTCTTTCTTCAGAATCCTTTTCAGTCTTGGTGACCTCATTTTTACAGAGAAATTGAGGCTCAGAGTTATGACCGGGAAAGACCAGAAAAACAGGACAAGGGGTTAAAGTATTTTATGCTGCCAATGTTGGTTTGAGCTCCGGCACTGCACAGGGTTCCCCAAGCACTCAGGAGTGATTCCAGAGCACAGAGCCGGGAGCACTGTCAGGAGTGATTCCAGAGCACAGAGCCGGGAGCACTGTCAGGAGTGATTCCAGAGCACAGAGCCAAGAAAGAGCACAGAGCTGGGAGCACTGTCAGGAGCTCGATGCCAGGGGCTCTGGCACCATAAATCCCTCCCCAGAAAGAAAATCCAAAACCAGATAAGACTGGACTTGGCCAGGCTCCTGCAGCTCGCACAGGGCAGGGTTGGCCTGTGACCCCAGCCCAGTGCCCTTTGTGCTACTGAGGCGGCAGTTCCCCTGGAGGTTTGGTGGGTCACGCAGCAGCTCGCTCAGAAGAGACTCCGCAGGCAGCGCTCGGCAGCGATGACCTCACCTCCGCAGTAGTGAAAGGCTTCGCAGAAATGCACTGAAAAGAAAATACCTTCCCCATGAATGATCTGGGCCTGCCAGGCTGGGCCTGACTCATACAGCTCTTTTCACTTTATATGGAATTGCTGCCCCCACCCCCACCCCCACCCCGGATGTGCCTTTGCCCACCCCATATCCTGGTCTGGGCACAGGTGGGGAGAGCTTCCAGCCGTGGCAAGAAGCAGGGCTCTGTCTTGCCTCACCTGAACACGCTGCCTCCAGGATCTGAACCCTGTTTCCAGCCAGTGTGTGTGTGTGTGTGTGTGTGTGTGTGTGTGTGTGTGTGCGTGTGTGTGTTGTGCTGTAGCAACCCCTTGGCCCTCATGTTTTTGGGAGTTTCTGTATCAGCGAATTCTGCTACTACTGTTGTCATTGCAGATCCTGACTTGGTAGGTCTGGAGGCCAAGGGGCTCTTCTAGGTCCAGTGTGTGCATAAACCTGCTTCTTCCTTGGCCAGTTCTATTTTTTTTTTTCTTTTTGGGTCACACCCGGCAATGCTCAGGGGTTAGTCCTGGCTCTGCACTCAGGAATTACTCCTGGTGGTGCTCAGGGGACCATATGGGATGCCGGGATCGAACCCGGGCTGGCTACGTGCACTGCAAGCACCGTACCTTCTGTACTCTCGCTCCGGCCCCATCCTCGGTCGGTTCTGCCCTTTCATCCCTCTCTCGGTTTAGGGTCCCTCCCCTTTCCTCCTTCATTTATCCTTGAAGTCTCTGCAGAGGGCTGGACACAGTGGGCAGAGCCTCCACCCCGTGGACATTCACGCCAAGCATGATCTCCTAAACCTGCCTCAGACCCCCGGGTGCTCTGCGGTCTGCAAACAGAGGAAAGTCGTGGCACACCCTCAGACCCCTGCCCAGGCACCTCTCACAGGGCACGCACAGCCCTGCCGCTGCATTGACCCCATCTTCTTCCAAATGACCCTGTCCCTCTGTGGGTCCCTCACACAGGCAGACACTCCTCTGCTCCCCCACGCTCACCCGCCAGCCGCTCTGCCAGTCCGGGCTGCTGTGAACCATGGCGGACCCCACCACTCCATGCATGCTGTTCACCTGCACCCTTAGTGCAGGGAGGGATCATCCCTTTTTCCCCTCATGTCAGAGAGGAAGGAATCAAGGCCCAGAGAGGCCACCAGCTGGCCAGAGGCCAGGACAGGGTTCTCTGACCCAGTGCCTGTGGCCAACTGCAGGGCCAGGCCTGTCCCTCGAGCCGGCGGGGCCAGGAGGTTGCCAGCCAGGAAGCTGAGAGAAAGACCATCAAAGAGAACCAAAGGAAGGTCGCTAGGTGGCCGCAGGAATTCTTGGCGACTGCATGGGGATAGTTGAGGGCTGATGTCACAAGCTGGTGGCTGATGGCTCCAATTGACATGTTTGTGCTCATTCAAAGCTGGCTAATGAGTAAACCTAAGGCTGGGGTCTAGGAAGGGGAAGTTGTGGGTTCCAGCCCACTGCCCCAGTGCTCTTAGGGTGAACGAGTGGACGCAGGGCACAGTAGGGGTATGAGAAAGGTGCAGGGCTGGGAACAGACAGGCAGAGTCTGTTTCCTCCCTATTTCCACTCCTGCTGAGCCACAGCCCCTGGGGCAAGTCCCTGCCCTTTGTTTTCTCTTTTTCAACTTGAGCATGAAGGGGCTGGACACAGGCTCACCATGTCTTGCGGAGCCCAAGTTCAGTGTCCTGCACCACGGGGTCTCCTGAGCCCCACTGGGTGTGGACGCCCCCAGATGAGCTACATAAAAACAAATGAATAAGCTGAAGCATAAAAAAAGACCGTAGGACTCTGGAGTTATGTCTCAGCTGAGAAAGCGCCTGCTGAGCAGGCAGGAGGCTTCAGGTTGGATCCTCGGCTCCTCTCCATGTGCAAAGCACCGTCCTGGCATCTCTGCCGCAGCGTGACCCCTGGCACCCCTGTAGAGTGCCACAGCCAAGAGTGCACCCCCGCCCCACTCTCAGCAGCAGCTGCTGCGAAAGGGAAGGGAAGGGTAATGTACTCGTTCATGGGAGAAATGAAATGGGAATGTGGACCCCCTCCTGTGTAAGGGGGCTGGGAAGGTGCCGAGGTACGTGGGTGCAGAGGAGAAAAGTACATGGCCACCCCTGTCCACTTATGGGTCATAGGTGCTGACCTCCAAGGCCTCTGAAGATAGTCCCATCGCTGCCACTCACTGGCTCTGCAGCTGGAGACAGCCACTTTCCTCTCCAAACCCTAGCGCCGTGTCCATGAGGAGGGTGACAGGTTGTCTCAAGGTTAGGACGCCACAGGGTGTAAAGATGTGCAGTGTTTTCCCAGCTCTGACTTGGAGCCTGGCTGTCTGCATCTGCTTTGGGCGAGGGGTGTGTGTGTGTGTGTGTGTGTGTGTGTGTGTGTGTGTATGTGTGTGTATGTGTGTGCGTGTGTGTGCATGTGTGTGCTGCGTGTGTGCGTGTGCATGTGTACATGTGCATGTGTGTGTATGTGTGTGCGTGTGTGTGTGTGTGTGTGTGTGTGTGTGTGATGGGGAGATGAAGAGGAAGGGATTGGGGCACGCCGGGAGTTCAGGCCAGTGTGGGGATCCAAGGTGGCTGTTTGGGTGAGGTGTGTGGGGACTTTGGGATGAGCAGGAAGGGATTGGGGCACACGGGGGAGCTTTGGGGTGAGAGGAAGGAATTGGGGCGCGGGAGCTGAGGCCGGTATGGGGATCCAGGGTGGTTGTTTCTGGTAGAGCTGCTGATCTTCTGGCAATGAATCAATCAACTTCATTATTTGTTCAATCAACAAACTTATCACAGTGGGGGTGGGGCAGTTCCTGACCTCCTGGAAGCCAACAAGTACCTGGTACGTGCTCTCTGTAAGACGTTCCCCAAGGGCCCAAGACAGGGTCCTTGTCAGCCTAGGGCATCAGGGAGGGCCGGCAAATTGGGTGTTGAGGGCACACAGGTGGGGCTGGGCCATCTAGAGGCAGGGTGGGAGCCAGGAGACCTGGCAGGGGCAGGTGGGGAGCACACAGTGACAGGGCAGGGGCAGAGTCTAGCTCTGTCGTCAGTCCCCAGGCTCAGGAGTAGGGGGCAGGGAGCGCAGGGCCCGTGCTCTGCCCTTGACTCCTGTGTCCTCAAAAGACTATGTGACCTCATGCGCAGGCGTGCCCTCTCTGAGCCTCAGCCCCTGCTCTCCAGGCTGCTTGTTGGGAGTAGGGACGAGGAAGGTCAAAAGAGCTGCCCACTCTGGGTTCTGGCTCCCAGCACTTACTCAGCCTCTGGAATGTCCTTCTCTGGCCACATTAAATTCTGGTCTCAGCTCTGGAGTTCTGGTCTCCTGAAGGAGCCTGTAGTGCAAGAGCCTCAGCAGCTTTCCATGGCCTGGCAGGGAACTGGAGATGGGACTGAGATCACAGGCAGAGCCACTATCATGGGGATAAATGGAGCCAGCCAGGATGACGAGGAGCATCCTCGTTTCTCCTCCACTGCCAAGACATATAGGTTGGGGGGTTGGAGTGATAGTACAGCGGGAAGGGCATTCGCCTTGTACACAGCCCACCTAATTCGATTCCCAGCATCCCATACGGTCCCCCGAGCACCACCAAGAGTAATTCCTGAGTACAGAGCCAGGAGGAACCCCTGAGCATCGCCAGGTGTGACTCAAAAAGTGAAGGAAAAAAGATATACGGGGTGGTGCCTGGGGCTGCCCCTCAACGACCCCATCTTCCCACAGACCCTGCCAGCATCCTGCCTCGTTTGCTTATTGTTTGTTCTCTCCTGGTACGTTTTTCTAATTGCCCAGACAGGCAGCAGAGTATGGTAGGGGAAAGGGCCTGGGAATGAGCCTCAGATCTGGGTCAGGATTCTGGGAGCCAACCCTCTGGGTGGGGGTTGCCAATCCCGCTGCTACTGACCGCCTCAGTTTGCCTGGAACTCGGGGCTTCCTGACAACAGGGCTTTCAGCTGTACAACTGGGATGGACCCAGAGAAATTGGGACACGCTTGTCATTCTCTTTGCCTCGAATCTCAATTTGCTCTTCTATAAAATGGGGATAATGATACTGATCATCAATTGTGAGGAGTCCGCTGGGTAAGGTAGAAAGCGTCCTGCGTGGGGTGAGTCACAGTGACCGTTCCTGTTAGTTACCTCCTGGCTGAGAGAAATGGAAGGACTTTGACCTTGAACCTCTGATCACCCTCTTATCTCCTTGATTCCCACCACCTTTCAAAATTCCACAGAAGCAGGGGTGCAGGGGGTCGAGACTATAATTGAGAAATGATTAAGCCTGTCTTTCTTTGAGCCAAATGCCTTTTGATCAACAGGTCTGAAGCAATGAGCGGAGGCAGGTGAGTGTTGAGAGACCAAAGGAAACAGAAGAATAAGCCACAGCCTGCTCTATGACCTTGAGTAAGCCACAGCTTGTTCTGTGACCTTGAGTAAGCCACAGCCTGCTCTGTGACCTTGAACAAGTCCCTTTGCCTCTACATGCCTCAGTTTCCCCATGGACTAAAGGGTGAGTTGGCTACAGGATCTTGCAGTTTCCCTTCCTGTGCTAGTATCAGTGACCTGACCCTGTAAGATGTAGTCAAGGGATTGTTTAGCTGGTGCTAGTGCGAGCATTGAGAGGAAGGTGTTTGACTTTTTTCAATCACCGTGAGACGCTTATTTACAAAGTTGTTCATGATTGAGTTTCAGTCATACAATATTCAAACACTCATCCCTTTACCAGAGTATATTTCTTGCCAACAATGCCCGTTTTCCTCCACCCCCTGCAGCCTGTACCTATGGCAAACACTCCCCTCCCCCTCCTCCTCCTCCTCTTCCTCTCCCTCCTCCTCCTCCTCCTCCTCCTTCTTCTTCTTCTTCTTCTCCTCCTCCTCCTCCTTATTCTTCTTCTCCTCCTCCTCCTCCTCCTCTTCTTCTTCCTCCTCCTCCTCCTCCTCTTCCTCTTCCTCCTCCTCCTCCTCCTCCTTCTTCTTCTTCTTCTCCTCCTCCTCCTTATTCTTCTCCTCCTCCTCCTCCTCTTCTTCTTCCTCCTCCTCCTTCTTCTTCTTCTTCTTCTCCTCCTCCTCCTCCTCCTTCTCCTTCTCCTCCTCCTCCTCCTCCTCCTCCTCCTCCTCTCTTCTCCTCCTCCTCAGCACTCAGTTTTTACCCAGAGTCAACATTTCCAATTATTGTTGTCAGAGTGGTTCCTTCTCTCCCCTAACTGTATTCCCTACCTTAGGACAAGTTTCCTACTATGGACCAGTCCTCCTTACCCTTGTTCTACTGTCTTTGGGTATTAGTCTCATACTATTTTTTTATATCCCACAAACGATCTAGAGAGTCTATGTCTGTCCCTCTCTCTCTGACTCATTTCACTCATGATAAGGAGTCCAACTTTTTGGCAATTTTTTTTTTGGTTTTTTGGGTCACACCCAGCAATACTCAGGGGTTACTCCTGGCTCTTTGCTCAGAAATTACTCCTGGCGGTTCTTGGGGATCAAACCTGGGTCGGCTGCCTGCAAGGCACATGCCCTACCCACTGTGCTATCGCCTCCAGCCCCTTGGCATTTATTTTAATTAGGGTTTTTCTTGGGGTGAGGTTGCACCTGATGGTGCTAATGACCTATTCCCAGCTCTGTGTGTGGGGTGGGAGTGCTGTTCCTGGCAGTGCTCAGGGACAAATGTTGCTGGGAGTCAAATTCAGGCCTTCTGCATGCAAAGCACATGCTCCAGCCCTTTGAGCTCTCTCTGGTCTACTTTTGACAACTTAAGGACCAAGTAAAATTTGAAAAGTAATATAAGGTGGAAAATGATAAAGACAATTTCTAGAAGGAGCAATTAGTTGCTGACTGCAAAGCATGCTGGGTATAGTCTTTAATCTGTGACCCTGAAAGAGCAGGGCCACTGAAATTAATAAACTGACAAAATTTCACAATCCTCGTTCTCTTTGCTGTGTAAGAATCGCTTTGCTGAAAGCAGTAAACAAGTTTAAACTGTTTTGCAAAAACAAACACAAAAAACTCACGCTCACCCCATATACCTGCTTGCCTTTTACCTTCAAAATAGCCAGAAGAACCTATGGCATGTTACAGGTTACATTTTAGGAGAGGTGCATGGAAAAATATCTTACCATCCAACATAATAAAAATCTCTTTCTAGTTTTCCATCATAGCATATGTCCAAATGTCCCAGAAGCTGCCTTCTGGTTTTCAAGAAACAGACTAGAGAGAAGTCCCAAGCCCTTCCTTCCACCTGGAGAAATCATCCGTTACAGAAAGGAGGGGCAGAGCGATAGCACAGCAGCGAGGGTGTTTGCCTTGTACTTTGCGGTATGGGTTTGATTCCAGCACCCACTTTGGTCCCCTGAGCACCACCAGGAGTGATTGATGAGCCAGCGGTAACCCCTGAGGACAGCCAGGCTGTGACCCAAAAACAACAACAACAACAACAACAACAACAACAACCCTCCCACCTCCACCGAAAGAACAAACTAAGCTTTTCTCCTGCCTCACAGCAGGAGAAAGGGCAAAGCTTTTCTGCAGAAGCTGAGGTGATAGTGTTTGCTTCCCGGTGGCACTGGGCAGCCAGTTTAATCTCTGCCTAATCTCTTGATGCCAGGTCATTGGGCATTCCTTGACTCCACCCCTGTCCAGCTACCCCTCCAGGTATTTCTTCCTGGGCTCATTCTTCCTTTCACCGTGACCCAGAGCAGCATGAATTCTGCAGTGGGGGAGCCTGGGTGCACATCCTGCCTCTGCCTCTGGACATTTCTCATTCTTGTGCCTCTGTTTCCTCACCTGTCAAATGGGAGCTGACAGAAGGACCTGCCTCATGGGGTGGTTCTTGTGCTGACTAGACTCACTCATGGAAAATGCGAAACTGATGCCTGCTATTGACAGAGCACCACATACATCTTGTTATTATGGCTTGTCTATTTGTGCACTATTTACTAAGCAACAGCTATGTGACAGACACAGGGCTGGGCAGCCACCAGGATTCAGGTTTGAAGTTAGGGCCCAGCCAAAGGGATAAAGAGACAATTAGCGAGTCATAGGGTCAGTGTTGTGCAGGTAAGCCGTGGCGCCATGGGAACCAGAGGAGGGGCACACAGCCTGCGAGGGACGGGCCTAAGTGGGGCAGGTGTCCAGGAAGGCTTCCTGGCATAGACGGTGCTCGATCTGGGTCTTGGTCCCAGGTATGCGTGGGCCAAGAGGGGAAGCAGGCTGGGCTACGGGCCCCTGGGGGGAGGGAGTGGCTCACACCCAGCCTGGCTGTTGATGCTGTGTCCAGACCAGGTTCTGGACAGTTGGTTGTGGAGGACAGCTGGGAGATCGGATTGCAGGTGGAAGCAAAGCCTTAGCGAGGATGGACATTCCGGAATGGACAGAGAGTGAGCATTTTATTAGCCAGACCGATGTCTTCGACTTCCAGGCTCATCCGAATGAAACACAGAGAGATCTCCCGATAGGGAGGCCAACCTGGGGAGATGATGTGAAATGCTCCCTGCGCTGTGAGCCTCATAAACCCATAAATTAAGAAATGTCCAGACACGAGAGAAAGCATCTAAAGTCTTGAGAGCAACAGGAATATTGGTGCTTTTTCTCCCTTACACTGATGAATTCTTTTCTTTTTGGGTCACACCTAATGATGCTTAGGGATTAGTCCTGGCTCTGAACTCAGGATTACTCCTGGCAGAGTCAGGGAGCCATATGGGATGCTGGGGATCGAACCTAGGTCTGCCACATGCAAGGCAAACACCCTCCCGCTGTGCTATCGCTGCAGCCCCCCACTGATGACTCTTCTTGTGAATTCTGGACCTCCCTCCCCACCATGTTTCCCCTCCCGCCCCAGACATGCACACTTTGGAGCCAACTGCTTATATTTAGGGATACATGGCTGGAAGATTGGGTGAGAGTGGATTATCACTTTTAAAAGACCACTTTGGTGACTGGAGAGCTAGTATAGTGGCTTAGTGCTTGCCTTGCACAAGGCCAGCCTGCATTCGATCCCCAGCAGCCCATACAGTACCACCAGCACCACCAGGAGTAATCCTGAGTGTAGAGCTAGGAGTAACCCTGGAGCATTGTGGTGTCACTAAATAAATAAAAAGACCACTCTGAGGAGTGACGGAGAGGAGTGATGGTATGGGCTTAGAGAATGCATGCCTTGCATGAGGTAGGTCCCGGGCTGGTCCCTGGTACCACATGCATTTGCTAAAGATCACCAAGTCCAGACTTGGAGGTCAGTGACCTGGTAGTCCCCAGCAGTACAGGGCCTGATCACTTCTGCCTCTTTGGGCCTAACACTGAACTGTTGGCCATTTTAACTGAGGGTCGCTGGGAACTGCCTATGGCTCCCTTTAGAACAGAGCTCCTGGGGCCGGAGCAATAGGACAGCGGGTAGGGTATTTGCCTTGCACACAGCCGACCTGGGTTTGATCCTCGGCATCGCATATGGTCCCCCCGATCACCACCAGGAGTAATTCCTGAGCAAAGAGCCAGGAGTAACCCCTGAGCATTGCCGGTGTGACCCAAAAAAGCAAAAAAAAAAAAAAAAATTAAAAAAAAATAGAACAGAGCTCCCCCAACCCCCAAAGGAAAATAAAATAAAATAGAAACCACTTCAATATTTATTTTCCCTTTTTTATTGAAACACCGTGATTTACAACGTAAAAGGTTTTCATAATACTTTGGTAGAAAGATTCTTCAACACCACTCCCACCACCAGTGTGTTCCCACCACCAAAGACCCTCATTTCCCACCCACCCCAATCCCCATGCCTGCTCCCTCAGCTAGCACTAATTACATTGACTGTTAAAGCACATACATGGCAATGTTATTGATGAATCAATTTTCTTCCCTATTGTTGGTTATGGGAGAATCTGGCCAAATTCTGTTCTTGAATTTACTTTCTGAGTTTCTAGAACATGGTTGGTTTCCACTAGTTTGATGTACCGCACAGCCACAGTGCAGCCGTATGACACAGGGAGAGCCAGATGGCAGCTCTCCCCATGTATCTGAGTCTCTGCATCATGGCCAACAGCCCGGAGGCAGTTCTTGGGCAGGTCCACCAGGCCTCCTAGATGGGACAGGCAGGGGAAGGGGGACCCCAGCTCCATCTCTAAGAAAACCTGGTGACTTTCACTGCTGAGAACCTTTACCTGGACTGCTTTGTTATGTGGGGACTCTGGTGAGCTGGGCTTGAAATCAGCTTCTCTCTTGGGTGGGGCTTTGATGATCTGTGGAGTCCGGATGTTGAAAATGGCTGCAATTATGGTGAGCGAGTTTCCTCTGGCTGTTTCCGAGGCCCTACTGGGGTGGCGGGCTGGGATCAGCACCTGTTCTCCCTCCTGGGCACCTCATGGTCAGATGAGCTAGGGGAGAGCCAGATGGCAACTCTGCCCCTTGTGTCTGAGTCTCTGTATCATGGCTGACAACCCGGAGACAGTTTTTGGGTGGGTCCCACTTCAATATTTAAACAGACTTGTATACCCACCATCAGTAACGCAGAGCTGTAAGTGTATATTATTATCAGTGAAAGGTGCACGTACGGGTGTTGTCGGCTGACAGCAGTCCAGGTCAGAGACTTTCAGAGCTGATTGCGGCACATCTCCCCACAGGAGCAGGCCTCTACCAGTCTACTTCTAGCTAGAAGAGGATGTTCAGGAAAGACTCACTGAAGGTTGCTCAGTCCAAGAACACCTCTGGGTGGTGGTGGTAGGGGGGGTCAAAGCCACAATTTCCTTCTTTGGATGAGGTGTTGTATTTTGGAGTTTGCTTGTGTGACTCTTTCTGGTGAGAAATATGCATTTGGAGGGATTTTGTTCATTTTCTATTCCATTTAGCCCTCTCCCTCCTCCTTCTGTGGCTGCTGGGATGGTACCTTTGGTAGTGATGCTTCCCGGGACCACACACCTTGTGCTTTCAGGGTGCTCCCTCCAGTCATGGTGCTCAAGCACATTCTAGTTGTGTTTGATGTTTTTTCACTTCACTTGTGCTTACACACATGTCTCCTGGCAGAGGTGTGTGTCTGGCCACTGTGATTGCATGTGAGATGCTCATCAGTGGGGGGCGAGTCATACACTTCCACTGTGGTACACTGGAGACCCACACTTTGTTATGACACCAGGGATGCCAAACGGCTGAGCCATGGGAATGGTGCAGCTCATGTGAGCAGCACTTGGAGTTAAACTCAGGGCTTCATATTTGCAAGGCTTTTTTTCCCCGGAGCCATCGATCAACCTTTGATTGGCAGTGAGTGAAGAGAGAAAGAAAAGATAGGCTCAAGGGATCAATGAGTGAGAAAGAGGCCATAGGACTTGGTGCCTGGTGGTCCTGGAATCTGAAGGGGAGGTGGGGTTGAGACGCCCTTCCTGCATCAGAGTGGTGGGAGCCCAGGGAGGGAACTGGTAATCCACAGGCTGGCTGGGTTTTGGACAAGCCTGTGGGACATTGATGCGGGAAGTGTGGGAGTGAGATTGATCACAGAGACTCGGGGAACTGCCACTTTACAAGTCTGTTTCTTGACTCAAGCCACTATTACCTTGTACCCTCCCTTTGAAAAGTTGTCCAGAGCTTTGGTGACATGCTCTACTTGTCTGAAAGTCCCTTCTGACTCATAGCCTGCTTTGACAGGTGTTAGGTTTTAAGACATACGATAGTCATTTACAGTGATCACTTGTAAACAGCCAAAAGTGACTGCCTACGTAGAAAGTGTCCTTTCTCTACTTTCCTCTTAAAAATTTGTGTGCATCAGGAGCTTAAGAATTAGTACAGCAGTCAGGGCACTTGCCTTGCATACTCCTGATCCTTAAGTGCAGAGCTAGAACTAAGCGCTTGGCACTCGGGGCGCTGGCCCCAAACAAACAGAAATCGTGTGCCTCTCCTTATTTTATTTCTCCCTCCAGAACCAGTTGCCCCCACTCCCTTACTCTCAGGGGTTCACTTCATGCTTTCAATGGATGTCTCAGACCATAGACAGTACCAAGCCCTATATGTATTTTTTCCTTTACATGCTTACCTATGCTAAAGTAGTAGATTAGGCACAGTAAGAGATTAAAGAAAATAATTAATAACAGAAAAACAATTGTAATAATGTGTTGCAATACAAGTTATGTGGATAAATCGTCTCCCTCTGTCTCTCGGCATTTTATCATATGTAATTTTTTTGTATCATAGTTGACCTTGGGTAAATGAAACCCCAGGGAAAGTGAACAGAGGGGTGGGGGCTATTGGAATGATTCAGTGGCTCAGATGTGCTGAGACTTGTCTTATGGCCCAGTCCCTGTTGTATGGGTTTGTGCTCTCAAAAGTGCCGTGTGCGAGTGGCTGGGAGAGTCCTAGAGACGCCTCTCGGGCCAAGCTGGACACTGCTGGTGCTTGTTCTAGCATGCAAGTGTTCGAATTTCCACGTCTAGTGCACATTTGTCACTTCTTTCGGATATACCCATTTTTGCTTAACTTATTTTTCTTTATGGATCACACCCTGCAATGCTCAGGGGTTACTTCCGCCTCTGCACTCAGGAATTACTCCTGGCTGTGTTCAGGGGACCAAATGGGATGCCAGGGATCTAACCTGGGTCAGCTGTATGCAAGGCAAACGCCCTACCTGCTGGACTGTTGCTTCCGCCCCTCTTCATGTATTTTGAAGCTCTGTTGTGAAGAGCATATATATTTAAGAATAGAATATTCTTTTTGCTAGTTGGTTTCTTTCTGATCAGTATATATCTTTCTTAATCTCTAGTGATTTCCCTGGTTCTGCAAGCAAACTAGTCTGGTATTCATATAGCCATTCCAGCTTTCTCATTAATGTTCTCTTAGTACACTTTTTCCTATCTTTTAACTTATGTTTATATTTATATAAATATAACTTATTGTTTACGTTTAATGTGGGCTCTGGTAGACAGCATACAATTTGTTTTGCTTTTCAAAATACAGTGTGACAATTTCTGTCTTTAAATCGGAGCTTTTGAACAATATTCACTTGATGTAATTATTGATATATTATTGAGTTTAAATTTACTATCTACTTGCTTTTTATTTTTCTCATTTCTTCTTCAGTTCCTAAATTTCCCTTCACTTGGCTTCTTTGGGATTATTGTTTGTTTGTTTTGTTTTGTGCCACACCCAGCAGAGCTCAGGGCTTACTCCTGGCTCTGCAATCAGGGGTCACTCCTGGCAGGGCTCAGGGACTGTATATAGAGCCAGAGAATGAACCCGTGTCAGCCACGAGCAAGGCAAGCACCCGCCCTGTACTCTCAGTCCAACCTGGATTACTTTTTATTATTCTGTTTTATTTTCACTCTATGTTCAGTGGTAATTAAAAAATTAAATACATGTATCCTTAACATATCATATAAAACTATCACATGATAAATATTATGCCATTTTATAAGTTAGTCAGGAGTCAGAGAAACAGAACCACTGGGAGTGACATATAACAAGGTATTTATGATGGAAATTTTACCTTGTAATTATCCAGAGCTGGCAAAGCAGTCTATAAAAGACTGTTTGCTTAGTTTCTGGTGCTGGCACACTACTGACCATAAAGGGGCAAGAGAGATGGGTTTAAAGTGGGAGAGCAGGAGTGAGCGAACACCCCTGGGCCATCTCTCACCTCCCCTCCAACAAGCCAGCTGCAGTCACGTAAATGATCTTCAGGAGAAACTGGGCTTTTTGTGGGGAAAGCAGACACTTGCCTGGACAAGGCCATGGAGACTGAAGGATGACCGCAGAGGAGGAACTGGCGTCGCTTGGCCTCAGGGCCACGTCGTGCTGACTAGGCCACCCAGCACATCTGTCACAGCATATGTGAGCTGTGGCTCGTGTCCCCAGATCAACTTTGGAGTGACCAGCAACTTCAAGTGGCTGTCCCTAGTCATCCACATGCTGCAGGAAATGTGGCTTGTGACCCACAGCCACAGGACAGAAAATTTCATTAATGTCACTCCACCTTCATTGAATTGACACAATTCAATTCTACTTTATAGCCAGTGTAAAAACACTTAAAGCAATATGTTTCTGTTCCCCATTCCTTTTTTCAAAATTTTGTGGCCCCACGTTTTATTTTTATATACCTTGTAAAACCCACCACTGTTACTGTTTTTGCCTAGTCTTTAAAAAAAAACTCAGAAAATGGGGCAGGGGGAGATCTTAATATTAACTCATATTTTCTGTCACTGAACGAATGGTTTGAGGCTCTTCATGTTCCTGGATCGAGCAGATGCCCTTGGGCTACACTAGTCCTTGACAGGAATTATGGAAATGTTACTGGTGCCCACTCCAGCAAATCAATGAACAATGGGAAGACAAGTGATACAAGTGATACCGTCACTGACTTTCTTTATTATTATTATATTATTTATTTTTGAGCCACACCCAATGGTGTGCAGGGGCTATTCCTGGCTCTGTGCTCAGAAGTGACCTCTGCAGGGCTAGGGGACTTAATATGGGGAGTCAAACCAGGACTTTCTTCCTCCTCCTCCTCCTCTTCCTCCTCATCCATCTCCTACTCCTCCTTCTCCTCCTCTCCTCCTCTCTTCTTCTCCTCCTCTTCTTCTCCTCCATCTCCTCCTCCTTCTTTTCCTCCTCCTCCTCCTCTCCTCCTCTTCTCCTCCTCCTCTTCTTCTCCTCCTCCTTCTCCTACTCCTTCTTCTTCTCCTTCTGCTCCTCCTTCTCCTCCTCCTTTCCTCCTTATCCTCCTCCTTCTCTTCCTTCTCTTCCTTCTCTTCCTCCTTCTACTCCTCCTCCTTCTTCTCCTTCTCCTACTCTTCCTCCTCCTCCTTCTCCTTCTCCTCCTCCTCCTTCTCCTCCTCCTCCTTCTCCTTCTTCTCCTCCTCCTTCTACTATTCCTCATCCTTCTCCTTTTTTACCTTCTCCTTCTCCTCCTCCTTATTCTCCTTCTCCTTCTCCTCCTCCTCCTTCTCCTACTCTTCCTCCTCCTCTTCCTCCTCCTCTTCCTCCTACTCTTCCTCCTCCTCTTCCTTTTCCTCCTTCTCCTTCTCCTCCTCCTTCTCCTTCTCCTTCTCCTCCTCCCCCTCCTTTTTTCCTTAAGTTTTTGGGCCACACCCAGTGATGATCAGGGGTCATACGTATGGAATTTCAGGGATCAAACCCAGGTTGGCTGCGTGCAAAGCAAGTGCCCACTGCTGTACTATCAGCCCCAAACCAGGTCACTTTCAAGGCAAGCACCTGAAACTCTTCACCCTCTGGACCTTTTAATTATCTGAGTAGATGCAAGTTTCCATCAATTATTATTTTACTATTGACCAAAGTCCATCTTTTATTATTTTATGAAGTATGGATCTGTTTCCAGTATTTATGTTCTTCTCTCTTTGAGGTCTTCCTTTATCGCTACTCTGTGCTGCTTTGCAAGCTTAGACATTAGCATTTGGTTGCCTGAGGCTTGCGCCTTGCCATGTTGGCGAATGAGCTCTAAAGTTTTTGAAGACAGGCAACCTTTTGTGGCTTTCTCTCTCTCAGCATTCTTCGCACTATCATGGAGGTGCTGAACCAGTCCGTTGTAGTCTTCATCAATGTTGTCAATGATGGTATCTTCCCATGTTGCCACAATGGTGCCAAAGAGTTCCCAATTGGTGGTCATTCTGGGAGTTCTCTTCTTAAACTTTGCAGCAGAAGCCGAGAAAAGCATTCGCAATGCCCGCCTGTCCTTCGCCAACTATAAGACCAAGATGACTGCCCTCCGATGTCCTGATCGATCCTGGAAGATCGATCACATCTTCCAGAAAGGCAATGGAGAAGATTATCCATGACTTCTACTCAGATCTCTTTGATAGCCACATCCACCTGCCCACATATCAAATTCCGCAGGATGATATGTTGTTCCCAATGTTCTCCCTTCTGAAATCTGACATGCCATTTTGTCGGTAAAGGAGGGAACAGCACCAGGCCCAGACAAAGTCAGACCTGAACACCTGAAGAATCTGCCGTCGGTACTCATCAATACACTGGCTTGGCTCTTCACACGCTACCTGTCTGAATACAAGGTGCCCTCCCAATGGAAAATCAGCAGGACAGTTCTACTGTTTAAGAAGGGAGACATTCACAACATTGGCAACTATCACTCCATCTGCCTGTTTTCTGTCATCTACAAGCTGTTCACTCAAGTCATCCTGAACAGGATTGCCAGAACATTAGATGAAGGACAACCATGCGAGCAAGCTGGCTTCCGAAAAGGATTCAGCACAGTCGACCATATCTACATGGTAATCAAGCTCATTAAGGTTTGTAGGGAGTTCAAAGATGCTGCTCTGTCTCACGTCTATTGATTTAAAGAAAGCCTTTGATTCTGTTGAGTCCGAGCGGGTTATTGAAGCCCTAGCCAAACAGGGTGTTCAAACCCAATACATCAAGATCCTTCGTGAGCTCTATTACAGATTCACCACCAGGATCTCACCATTCTACAAGGGAAGTGATCATTGATGTCAAAAGAGGGGTTTGGCAGGGTGATACCATTTCACTGAAACTCTTCAGTGTCACCCTTGAGAACATCATGTGACAATTAGAATGGGAAGGAATGGGAGTGAAGATAGAAGGTTGGCAACTACACCACCTCCGCTTCACTGATGACATCGTTCTAATAACACCAAACATTAGCCAAGCGGCACAAATGCTGGCTGACTTTGACCGAGAATGTGGAAAGATAGGTCTACAGCTGAATCTCAAAAAAACTATGTTCATGAAAAATGAACCAGTTCCAGAGGCCCCATTCACTCTCAATGGAATAAACATCTCTGAATGCAGTAGTTATGTGTACCTAGGTCGACAAGTCAACATAATGAACGACCTAAAACCTGAGCTGAGCAGGAGAAAGAGAACGGCATGGAATGCCTTCAAAAGCATCAAAGAAATGCTTCGTACTGGAAGAAATAGCTAAAAGGACAAAGAACCTCCGGCTCCGGGCACATCTCTTCGACTCCACCGTTCTCCCTGCATTAACATACGCCTCAGAGACCTGGGCCCTATGAAAGCAAGATGAGAATGCTATTCGGGTCTCCCAAAGAGGAATCGAAAGAGCTATACTTGGAATATCGCGCCTCACTCAAGTGAGAGAAGGAATCCCGAGTTCTGACCTCCGTCGCCGTTCCAGTGTCAAGGATGCTGTCTCGTTTGTCAAGTCATAGAAAATCAGATGGGCTGGACATGTAATTCGATTTGGAGATGACCACTGAACTAGAGCTGTTACTGACTGGATCCCATGGGACGTCAAAAGATCACGTGGCCTCCCACCTACAAAATGGTCAGACTTCTTCGTCAAGACCCTGAAGGAACGGTTTGAGCCTCTTCATATTCCTGAAGCAAGCAGATACCATTGTGCTACACTGGCACATGATACGGTCAAATGGAAATGTTACTGGTGCCTGCTCGAGGAAATCCATGAACAACGGGATGTCTAGTGATCTGGTAATCTAGTGATGGATCTGTTTATGGTCATATTTGCTCAGCTTTTGGTGTCTTGAAAGTATATTAATTTCTTCTTCAGTGTTGAAGACGAAAATGTCTGAATTTTTCTTTCAGTGCTTCACATAACTTTCATGGTTTCCTGGCTTGTATAGTTTAGCATAAGAAAGATTTTACACAATGAAATTATTGCTCTAGCTGTAGCGTTTTTTTCTAGTTAAACAATGATTGCTTGAATACATGAATTTATGCAACTAAGGCAGAAGCTTTTGATGATTCATATTTGTAATAGTGGGGGAGGACTTGTTTGGTCTTATAGTGGGTCAAATGATGAATATGACTCTAAAGAATCAGATGGAATTTAGTATCCTTATCCTTTCTGTTCCTCTCAAGGTGCTTCTGAACAGCAACAGCTTTCTTAATTAAATGGAAGAGATCCAAAGAAAGGTCAAAGGCAAGTCTTTTAGACTCAGGGAGTTCTTAGAATCCTATTGCCTGTTACAAAGTGCACTTGGACGGAGCCATGAAAGTCTCTCAGGATGACACCTGAAAAGGCTAAGGTGCCAGTAAGGGCACACTGGTGGTGGGACTGGTGCTGGAATATTGACTACCTGAAACAACTGTACTGTGAACAACTTTGTAAATCACAGGGTTTAAATAAAGTTTAAAAATTTTTAATTAAAAAAAGGAAAAGAAAAGCCACGGTGCTCTAAAATCCCCACACCAATCCCATGAGCTGGAATGTAGCATATGAAAAGAGTCCAGGGTGAAGGTCACTTCCCAGGTGTCCCACCTGCTAAAAAAGAAAAAAGACTGATTTTATACGTCACAGAAACCAAAGGAGTCAGCAGGCAAAGTTCACTCCCCTACTTGCTTTTAAGATCTTGTTATCTCTGGTTTTCAGCTCTGGAATGAAAGGTGCTTTGGTGAGCTACCCCAGAGTTTGCTGAGATTCTTGACTCTGCACATGTATAAATTTAGGAAGGTTCCGATCACTATTGCACTTTCTCCCATCCTTTCTTTCTACCCCACCTCCTCCTCACTGAACTCCTTACACATGTATTTAGTTTTTGTGTGTCAGATTTCACTAAGTTATGTTAATTTAAAACTTCTGGCAGGGATGGGGGCAGAAGACAGTGTAGGGCAGTTGCCTTGTACTTGGCCATCCCAATTTGATCCCTAGCACCCCTCGTTACCCTGAGTCCTCCAAGAGTGACCCTTGAGCACAGAGTGAAGAGTAAGTCCTCAGCACACTGGGTGTGGCCCCCCAAAACAAACAAAAAACCCCACTTTTTGGTCTACACCCAGTGGTGCTCAGGGACTCTTCTAGCTCTGTGATCAGGAGTTGCCCCTCACTGTCTTGGTGAACCATATGTGGTGTTGGGGATTTGAGCCCGGCTGTGTTAGCCATGTGCATGACAGGCGCCTTAATCCCTGTGCTAACTCTCTGGCCCCAGCTATCTTCATATTTTTCCAGGCCTTTTTCTCTCTAGATTATCTTTTCTTTTTTTTTAATTTTTTAATTTTTTTAATTTTTTTATTTTTACAATTACAAAGATATACAATTAAAAAGTTCATATTTGGGTTTTGGTCATACAGTGTTCCAGCTGTGTCCAGTATACTTGTATTCTCATTCAATGGATTTTTAAAAAATTAGATATTTTGTATTTTATCTCCATAAATTCCACTTGATTCATTTTAGATTTTCCATTTTGCTCCTCATTATTCTGACCTTATTCTTTAAATATTTAATGTGATTGATTATTTTCTATTTATTTGGGGGACCATATTCAGTGGTGCTCAGGGCTTATTACTCCTGGCTCTATGCTCTATGCCTGGTGGTGCTTGGTGCTTGAGGCACCATATGTGGTACTGGGGCTTGAATTAGGTTGATTGCTTGCGAGGCAAGCACCTTACCCATTGCACTATCTTTATGGTCCCTGCTCAATGTATTTAAAATAATGATTTGAACATCTTTGTCCCATTGCTGCTGTCATTTTAATTGATTTGTCTTCCCATCGCAGATCCTGTTGCCCTGCTTTTTTTGGCATAACTCATAATTCCCGACTAGATAGTTCCCAACCTAGTTCAAGCTCCAGTACCACATATGGTGCCCCAAGCACCACCAGGAGTGATCCCTAAGCATAGAGCCAGGAGTAATAAGCTCTGGGCGTTATGTACATAATATAGTTGAATGTCTCAATTTTGTTGTCTTCCTTTAAAGAATGTGGGCTTTGTTCTAACAAGCAGTCAGGTTGCTTGCAAATCAGCATGATCCCTTTGAAGCCTGTTTTTAAGTTTTGCCATGGCTGGCTGGTCCGAACTAGTCCTTTCTCCGGGATCTCTGCTCTCTGCTTGGGCAGAACTTCAACATTTCCTGAACACTTGAGGTTTTCAGTGAATTCCTTCCACCCTGGCTGGTCCCAATCCAAATGTCTTCTGAGCTCTGGAAATTGTTTGACATCGCTTTCCAGTTGTCCTTTGTCTAGTCTTTGAATGTCACACTAGGACTCTGCAACACGTCTGGAAGGTCCCACACATATGTCTCCAACTATTCTTTTTTTTTTTCTGTGCAACTTCCTCCTTTCTTGACAACTCGTGTCCTTGAACTTCAACCTCCAAATCCTTCGCTCAGTAGGACCACTGTATTCTACTCGGGATCCCTCTCCAAGTGTCTGAAATCTCACTCCACACTCAAACCTGGGATGATCAGGGACTCTGCTCTTTTTCCTCTAATTTTTGTAGACATTCCATCCTAAAATGCCTTTAAAAAATGTTTAAAATTGGTAGCTTCACAATCCTGTTCAGTTTTCTAGTTCCATCATAACCAGAAGCAGAAGTCAGAAACTAACATCAAGAAAAGCTGTCAGGGGCCGGAGCGATAGCATAGCGGGTAGGGCATTTGCCTTGTATGCGGCCGACCAGGGTTTGATCCCGGCATCCCATATGGTCCCCTGAGCACTGCCAGGAGTAATTCCCAAGCGAAGAGCCAGGAATAATCCCTTAGCAATGCCAGGTATGACCCCCCCAAAAAAAAAAAACAATAAGAAAAGCTGTCAAATGGCTTTCCTTTAAATTAAGATAAAGAAAGGCAGTCAAAGGGCCAGAGAGATAGTACAGTGGGTAGTTTGCCATACACACGGCCAACAGGGGTTCAATCTCTGGCACCCCATATGGTCCTCTGAGTACCACCAGGAGTGCAGAGCCAGGAGTAAACCCTGAGCACAGTTGGGATTGACCCCAAAACAAAGCAAGAAGCAAACACCAAAAAAGGCTGTCAAATGTCTTTGTTTAAATTAACATAAAGAAAAGCTGTTGTCTTGTTCCCTCTCATGAAACCTTTAACTTCTGTATTTTAAGGCACAGTCTGTGGCCTGGCCTGCACCCACACCCACAGGTGCCTGTGGACTAGACACTGTGCATTTGTAAGGACTCTCTGTCTGTCATGGACCATCGAGGTCTGGCATGGGTATGGGGTCTTCTTTAATTACTCCCCCTAGCCTCACATGTGACAGGCCCTTGGGAAGCCACACTGACTTTCTTTGTGTGGCTGAGAGTGAACTGAAGTGACTCTGATGAGGCAATGGGCATTCCAGGCTGCCCCTTGGGGATCACGGCAGGCCTCCTCCCAGGTAACATCACCAGGGCACTCGATTCTCCCTTATTAGGTGGGGACCAAGTGCTGGGTGGAAGAAGCTGGGCCTGTCCCAACCTGCCGGGCACGTCATGCTGACACCAGAGCTCACAAGCTCTCGGCTCTCCACACAATGGCAGGGCTTGACCACCAGTGACAACATCAGTGCTCCCCAGAGAGGAACCAGAGCAGCCCCCTAGCCCTCCCTGGGCTAATGCTGGCTGCTGCTCTTGTCCCCTTCCGCATCAGTGGAGCAAGGCTGGGGAGAAGCACAGCCTAGGTCTTAGCCCTCGCTTGTGGCCCTGCTCAGCTGCTTCACTTCTGCACCTACAGCATGAGGTCGCAGGGTCATCTCTTCCTGATCTCAAAAGTTGGGTCTTGGCAAGGTCTGGGTTCGTGACCTTGGCAGCCTGTGATTCCCTGAACTGGGGATTCTAGGCTCCTAATCATGGGTGATTCAGGGATCAGAACGATTTAAGAACTCTTTCTGTTACTGTTTTGTGTCACACTTGGCAGTACTCAGGGTTTATTCCTGTCTCTGTGCTCAGGGGTCATTTCTGGTAGTGCTTGAGGGACTCCATGGGGTGGCGGGATCAAACCCAGGTCAGTTCCGTGCCAGACAAGCACTGTGCCCATCTCACGGGCTCCCTGATTTGTAACGCTTGAACAATCCACTCAGCTGTGATCTAGCTTCTGGGGAGCCGATGTCCAATGTTGGGGAAGATTCCAGGGCCAGGGTTTGGTGGTTCTGTGACCCAACGCCTGTGGCAGCAACAGAGGGACCGTGAGCCTTTGTCCGGCTTTCACTGTGCTCAGGAAAAGCCGACCTGCTCCTTGTCCGTTGTTCCCAGGGTCGTTCCCAGAGAGTCACTTACAGGAGCCCAGGAGAAGCAGCCTGGCTGTGCCGGGTCTGAAAGGGCTGAATTGTCTGCTGCTCTGAGAGAGCCTTTGTGCTCGCTGTCTGACCAGGCCGCACTGCGCTGTGCCCAGACAAGGGAGAGGCTCTGCCCTCTCAGCCCATTGTCTAGCTGCTCTGATGATCCTGGCACCCTCTGGGGCAGTGGCATGGGGGGGCCCCATTGCTGATGCCGCCTCTGACTGGGCTTTGTCTGTTTCACCTACCTGGCCCCATCCCTGGCTCTGCCTGGTTCCCACCTGGCTTACCTGAGGCTCTGGCACGCTATAGCCTGCCGCCCTCAGAGCCCAGCGAGCTGCGGGACAGGCCCCTCTGAGCATGTTCCCTGTAATGCCTTTGTTTCCAGTCCTTTCCTCTAACACCAGGGCTAGACCAGCTGCTCCCTGACCCGAGGGGGATGGTTGCTGCTGATCAGATGACAAGGCAGGGGCTAGATAGTACAATGAGAAGGATGCTTGCCTTGCACATGGCCGACTTGGGTTCAATCCCCACATCCCATAAGTCCCGAGCACTCCGAGTATAAGGTGAACACCTATAGTCTGTGCTGTCTCTCCAGTCCCATCCATTCATTTATGCTCGGCTGGTTCAGTTATCCACACATTCGTTCATTTACTCAGCATGTTCAGACTTTGCCAGTCACTGTTTCAGGCACTGGCTTGCTTCTTAAGAAGTTCAACCTTGAGAATCACTGTAGTGCATTCTGGGCAAAAAGTGGAGAGGTTATAATAAAACATTAAAAAAGATACACAGATAACCTCTAGATGTATGTACTGCAATCCACAATGTTAAGGGAAGGGAAGAAGAGAGAGAGAGAAATAAAGAACCTGTCATAGAGGCAGGCTAGGAAAGGGGGAGGGGATCGGGGGACATTGGTGGTGGGGAAATGGGCACTGGGGGAGGGGTGGGTGCTGGAACACCATATGACTGAAATCCAAATATGAACATCTTTGTAATTGTATATCTCATGGTGGTATAATAAAAAAAAAAAAAAGTGGAGAGGGTAGCAGATGGGAGTGGTGGCCATACCAGCCCAGTCCTCTGAAGGGAAACAGTTCCAGGCCAGGATCAGAGGGTACCGTCTGCAGGAAGCTCTGCTGATACCTTGCTCTATGACCTCTGCCGAGTCTGATTGCTCGTCTGTAAAGTGGGGAAAGTGATGGCGATTCCCCTGTGAGATTGCTCTGAGGTGTGATAGTCATCAGACACAGCCACCAGTTCCCAAGTCCAGACTCTAGGGCCAAGGTCATAGGGATCAGGTGACCTATATTCTCTTCTGGAAACCCCTTGTTGACAGAGGAGCCTTGGGCAGACCACTTGATTTTCTCAGATTCAGATCTTTTCTCAAACAAGGCAAAAGATATAGTGAGAAGTTTAAGTATTTGAGTTTCTGTTTGATTATTTGATTTTAGTTTGGGGGCCACACCTGGCAATGCTCAGGGTTTATTCCTGGGTCTGTGCTCAGGGATCGTTGGCAGACCACATGAGTGACCAGTGATTGGGGTTAGCTTCGTGCAAGGCGTATCTTACCTACTGTACTATCTCTCTGTCAAGATTAATTTGGTCTGTTTGTCTGTTTGTTTGTTTTCCTACACTCAGCCATGCTCAGGGCTTACTCCTGGCTCTGCACTCAGGGGTCACTCCTAGAGGTGCTTGGGAGACCACATGAGAATTGAACTAGGATCAGCCCATGTGCAAAGCCTGCTGTTCTATCGCTCCTGCCCAGGATTAATGTTCTTTTAAATGTAGATTATGTGGCCTTGAACCAGCCCATGGCTACTTCCATCAATACTGGTGGTATTATTAAATACCCTTCGTAGGAAACCATCACCCCTTCTACTTGGACTTCATTCCTAGCTGCTAAGGGAGCCACGTGTCTCTACGGATGTGCAAATGAGCCTGGAAATAAGGACTTACCTCGAGCTAGGGATTTCTTCCTGTGGAATGAAGGTGAGTGTCCCATACCCCCTCCCAGTCGGCCCCACCGGAATTTCTAGATTCCGAAGTCAGCAGAGGGAGGCGCCCCTCCTCACCCTTTCATTTTCCCAGGAAGGGCTGGTCTGTTTGGGTGTTTTGTTGTGGGGTTTCCATGGGGCTGTCGGAGCTCCCAATTGCATTGATCGAGGCTGCAACAACCCCTGCTACCAATGCTGGTTCATCTTCTGGGGTGAGGAAGAAGCCGGCGCCAAGCTGAGGGTGAAAAACCTGTAACAGATTCAAGATGAGCAAAGAGGCTCCCTCCAAGACCAAGCCTGTCTGGGTGCTCTCTCCCTTCCTGCTCCTGGGCCTGCTTCTGTTCCAGACTGCTCCAGCTCATGATGTCAGGCTCCCACCGGGTTTGAGAGCAAATATGGGCCTACTATCAGGCTTCCAAAGAATGCCTGCCTGCCTGCCTGCCTGCCTCTCTCCTCCCTCCCTCCCTCCCTTCATCCCTCCCTCCCATTCTTCTTTCCTCCCTGCCTCCCATCAGAATTTCATTGGGATTACATGCCAAACCCAGCACCAGTATTTTGAAAAGAAAGAGTGGATTTGACTTCAGTCTATAGTCTAGAGGAACTAAACTATAGGTCAATATTTTTGTTTTGAGGCCACAGCAAACATAGTACTCAGGGTTTACTCCTGGAGGCACTTAGGTGGGCACTTGTGGTACCAGAGATAGAACTAGGATCAGCCTCATGCAAGGCAAATGCTCTATCCTTATTCTATCCCTTCAACCTCAGTAACTGTTCAAACATGAGCAAGCCCAGTGGAAACAGCAGTGCTATAAAAACTTTTTGGTGTGTTGGTAGCATAGATCTTTTTAAAGAATATGATGAGAATAAAAAAGTTTCTTCTGAGAAAATACAATAACCCTCTGCACAAGAAGTGTTGCCAGTAGGTGTAGGATATACAAGGGTTTTGTAGTATCCAAGTGAGAACCCCAGAACTCCCCAGATCCAGAGCTGGGGAGTCATTGTGGAAAATTGCTGAGTGAGCCACACCAGGGCGATACAGCGTTAAGGAATGTTTCTAGCTTAGGAATGTCTTCCTGGAGGAAGTCACATTTATTCATTCAACAAGCATGTCTTCAGTGCCTTCCATCAGATGATGGAACAGGAGAGGCAAAGGATTTCATTGGGCTTGGGAGCTGGCTCACTGGTAGGTCGCCAGTAAGTGTAGGCTATGCGAGGGTTTCCCAGTATCCAAGTGAGAACTCCAGATCTGGAGTGGGGAGTCATTCTGGGACAGTGCACACACACACACACGCTTGCACACATGCACACGCCACACACACATAAACATGCATATACACACGTGCACACACACATGCACACACACATACTCAAGGGCAGGTGCCAATCTCCTGGAGCCGATATTATAGTGGGAGAGTCAAGGAATGGGCACAATGTTTGGAGGTTGGGGCCAAAGTGATGGTACAGCTGGGAGGGCATTTGCCTTGCATGCAGTCCACTCAGTTTTGATCCCCAGCATTCCTGAGCCCTGCCAGGAGTAATCCCTGAGCACAGAGTCAAGAGTAAGTCCTGAGCATAGCTAGATGTGGCCCAAACTTCCCCACCCCCAAAAAAATAGAATGTCTGGAGGTGAGGGAGGAACTGCCTTAGCAGAAGTACCAGCAGAAAGAACCTTAGCAGAGCGGATGCTGAGATACAGGTGAGCACGCTCGATAGTTGGTTCTGGTGGTGGAGCTTTGTGAGTGGTGTGTGATGGAGCTAGAGACATGCCGGATCTGTCACACTGCCTTGAGATCCCCTGGAGGACTTCGAGCTCAAAAGAAAACCATTTTTCTCTTGATGTTTACAACTTTTCATTGGCATAAATGGAGGAGGCAGGCAACATGCCTTTCTCCGTTTCCTTCCCTTTCATCTAGATGTTGTGGAGAGTTTGAATTAATTGCACTGATTTGTTTCCAACTGTTTATAGAATTATATGGAATACCAGTATCATATTTTATTCAGTCACCTCATTCGACATTTTTAGTTTCTTTTTTACTATTTTAGTGGACTCTGAAATGAAGTTACTAGAGGGTTGCGGAGTGTACACATTTTCAATATTATAAAAGGTGGCCAGCTGGCTCTCCATGGGCATTTTTATTCCCACTTGCAGTGTCTGAGAGTCCCCATTTCTTTGTACCCTTGCCAACAGTTGATATTGTCGGCCTTTTAAAATTTTGACAATGTTTTGGGTGTAAAATGGTAGCTCATTTTAATTTGCGTTTTCATAATTACTAGTGATGTTTAAACGTGTAATTTTATATTTATTGGTTCTCAGAGTTTCTTGTGAAGTGTGTGTTCTGATCCTTTACCCGCTTTTCTACAGCGCTGGCTTTTTCCAATAGATTTGTGGGAGTTGTTTATAGATTCGTTATGAATCAACTGTCTCTTTGAAAAGTTGCTACTGTCTTCTCCCACGGTGTTGGCTAAAGGTTTTTAGGGACAGTCGTGACTTAATCTGATGGACATTTTTGAGAGATTCTGGTGAGGGGGAATAAGAATAGTTGGGGTTGACAGCCTGGAGGACAACGGGAAATCACTTAGGAGGTCGTAGAGGTGCAGAGGTGGGTGATGGGGGCTGGGGGGGGCGAGGAGAAGGGACTAGAGTGCGGGGATCATCCCAAGATCTGCTTTGGAGGCCAGGCTAACAGAACTTGCTGGTAGATGGGATGTGGGGCAAGGAGCAAAGATAGGAATCAGAATGACTCCTAGGTTTTTTGGCCCCAGCAGCTGGGTGGATGTTGGTGCCATTGACTGAGACAGAGAATGACAGGTGGAGAAACAGGTTTTGACTGGGAATAGCTATTTCTGTTTTCCAAGTGTTAAGCTTGAGATAACCTGTAGTTATCTTGGTAGTGTAGTCAAGTAGCTAGGAGGAATTCTGGAGTTCAGAGGAAACAGGAAGGGCTAGGATAGACATTTGGGAGTCATTGACCTAGGGATGGAATTTGATGCTGTGAGCTTGAATAAGATAGAAGAGGTGAGGGGTCCACCGTGAGCCTCAGCAACGCAGAGTGTTTAGACACTGAGCAAAGGGGGAGAAGCAATGAGGAAGACTCGTCCTAGAATGTATCTCTCAGAAAGAGGGGCTTTGCTCACAGTTTCATGCCTAGCACCGGGCTTAGTAAGCAGCAGACTCTTAGTCTGGGGGCGGAGTGATAGTCCAGCGGGTAGGGTGTTTGCCTTGCACGCGGCCAGCCGATGCCGGCCCGGGTTTGATCCCCCGGCATCCCATATGGTCCCTCTAGCACCGCCAGGAGTGATTCTTGAGTGCAGAGCCAGGAGAAACCCCCGAGGATTGCCGGGTGTGACCCAAAAAGCAAAACATATATATATATATATATATATATATATATATACATATATATTTATACAAGGAACAAATGATTAAGAGATGAATAAAGAGTGAAATGATAAATGATGAAGAGGAAACAATTAATGAAAGAAGAAATGGTCAGTGAAGTAGGAAGAGGAGGAGGATATATTATCATGAAAGACAAGAGAAAGAGAGATATTTCAGTGAGATGAGAACGGTCCACTGTATGGAATGCTGTCAAGAAAGGACACGCTAGTCTCCTAGAAAGGACACAGAGACTGGCACACATCCAAAACAGCAAGAGCAACCAGTGCTGGCGTGGATGCGGGGAAAAGGGACTCTCGTCCACTGTTGGTGGGAGTGCCAATTGGTCCAGCCCTTTTGGAAAACAATATGGACATTCCTCTGAAAACTAGATATTGAGCTCCCATTTGATCCATCAATACCACTATCACTATCACTATCTTCCCGTTCATCATCGATTTGCTCGAGCGGGCCCCAGTAACATCTCCATATGTCCTGTCTCATGCTAGTAGAGCCCAAGGGCATCTGCTTGCTCCAGGAACATAAAGAGCCTCAGTCCATTCCAAAATGAGGTCTATAATTGTTACTGGTATTTGGCATATCAAATACAACACGGGTAGCTTGCCAGGCTCTGCTGTGCAGGTAGCATACTCTTGTAGTCATCTCTGGGGCTGCCCGTTGGCCATCGCTCAGTCACTTGCATGCTCTGCCATCAATACCACTCCTGGGAATATACCCTGGAGACCCAAAAACACATAGCAGAAACACTATCTGTACTTCTTGTATTCATCGCTGCGCTATTCACGATAGCTAGAATCTGGAAACAACCTAAGTGCCTGAGAACAGAGGACTGGCTATAGAAACTGTGGTACATCTACACAGTGGAATATTATGCAGCTGTCAGAAAAGACAAAATTATAAAATTTACCTGCAAATAGATGGACATGGAGACTATCATGCTGATTGAAATTAGTCAGAAGGAAAAGGACAGATATAGAATGACTGCATTCATTAATGCGATATAAATATATACCAGTGTTTTACTAAATGTGTTTTACTAAATATACAAAATGGTAATGTCAGACTAGAACTCACCATTGAATATACACAAAGAGACTTACAAGATAAACCCTAAATGTGTGCAGGGCTAGCCACAATGTGTAAAAAGAAGAGGGAGAGAGATGCAGAGACAGAAACAGAGAGAGAGAGAGAGAGAGAGAGAGAAAGAGAGGAAAAGGGGGTACCTGCTGTTGAGGCAGCCTGGGGGGGTGGGCGGGAGGGTGTGGGTATACTGGTGGTGGGAATGGGGCACTAGTGGAGGGATGGGTGCTGGAATACTGTATTACCAAGAACCAATTATGAACACCTTTGTAATTGTATGTCTCACAGTGGTATAATTAAAATAATTAATTGATTACTTGGTTAATTGATTGATTAATTAATTAAAGAGAAAGAAAGGACACACGAGCTAGAGAAAGAAGGGCAAGGTGGGTCTGCACACAGAGGGCATTGGTGACCCTTGAGGAGCAAAGGCTTGAGAGACAGGGGGTCTTGAGGTTGGAGGCAAGGGATGGGGTGAAGGTGGGGAATGAGCAGGAGGGATTTCCCGAGCAGTGACATCATCTGCGGTGCAAAGCTGGAAAACAAGTGGTTCCGGTTTCAACCCCTGCAAGTTGTCCAGATTATGAAAAAGAAGAGAGTTCCCAGGAGGGTAAAGACTGGGGCGCTGGTGGCCGGAGTGATAGTCCAGAGAATAGGGCGTTTGCCTTGCATATGGCGACTCATGTTCAATTCCCAGCATCCCATATGGTCCCCTGATCACCGCCAGGAGTAATTCCTCAGTGCAGAGCTAGGGTAACCCCTGAGCATTGCCGGGTGTGACCCCCCAAAAAGAAAAAGAAAAAGACTGGGGGCTGGTAAGAGCGATGGCTCCAAGGCAGAGGGCAGTTGGGGCAGGGAGCCTGTTTCCCAAAGGACAAAGGGTCACTCAGTGGGTTTTGAACGATCTTGGGTGACTGGGTGACGGAGCATCCAATTGCCCACATGTCATTCAAGATTCAAACTGGTTTAAGCAAAATGGATTGCTTTCTTTATTCCATGAAGCTGAAAACTCTAAAGTTAGATCCTGGCTTCAGATACAAGACTTGGACTCTCTCTTCACTCTCTGTTCTCTTTTGTCCTTGTTGGCATCTTTGGCATGAGGCCACTGGAGGGTCTCTGTGTTCCATATATATATTCCCTTAGCAAGCCCAGGGGTTAAAATTCCCAAGCTTACCTTCCTTCCTTCCTTCCTTCCTTCCTTCCTTCCTTCCTTCCTTCCTTCCTTCCTTCCTTTCTTTCTTTCTTTCTTTCTTTCTTTCTTTCCTTCCTTCCTTCCCTTCCTTCCTTCCTTTCTTTCTTTCCTTCCTTCCTTCCCTTCCTTCCTTCCTTCCTTCCTTTCCTTTCCTTTCCCTTTCCTTTCCTTTCCTTCCTTCCTTCCTTCCTTTCTTCCTTCCTTCCACCCTACCTCCCTCCCTTTCCTTCCCTCCCTCCCTTCCTCTCCCTCCCTCCCTCCTTCCCTTCCTTCCTTCCTTCCTTCCTTCCTTCCTTCCTTCCTTCCTTCCTTCCTTCCTTCCTTCCTTCCTTCCTTCCTTCCTTCATTCCTTCCTTCATTCCTTCCTAAGGGGATCACTCCTAGAGTGTGAGGAATCAAAATGGACTTAGTTGCCCTCAAGGCAAGTGCCTTAACCCCCTGTACTATCTCTGTAACTATCTCCAATCTTTTGATTAAACGACTCACATTGGCTCTCCTTGGTGATCCTTTGTCATTCCTGGACCAATCACCATGGGCCAGGCCGGGTCAGATGCCCATCCTTCCACCTGGGGATGAGGAGGTTGTGAAGATGAGACTACTTCTTATGGGAAAAATGGTGTCAGCACAGGAGGGTATAGGTGCCAATTAGTGAGTCCATAGAGTTCAGTCATCACCCAGCATTAAGGAGGTACATTCATAGAGTATCAGAATATTTGAAAAGGACTCAAATATTTGAAATATTTGAAATATTTGAAAAATATTTGAAAAGGACTCAAGAGACTACCTAATTCAGTGCTGTTCAGTAGAAGTCGACTGTGAGTCACATATGTAACTTTATTTTTTGTATGTACATTGAAAATGCAAAAGAGAAATAGGTGATGACATTAATTTTAATTATGTCTTTTTATTTAATCTATTTCATCCAAAATGTAATAACTTCAATATGAAAAATGAAATTCTATGTTTTCTCCTGCTCAATCTTCAAATTCTTCTTTTTTTTCTTTTCCCCAAATTTTATTACACCACTTTTAGACATACAATTGAAAGATGCTCATGTAGAGTTTTGGTTCCACAGTGTTCCAACACCCATCCCTCCACCCAAACCCATCTCCCATCACCAATGTCCCCACCTCCCTCCCCCTCCAATACCTCAACTACTTGGCGGGTTCTGTATGTCTTTTCTCTCCTCTCTATCTCTCCCTCCTGCCAAACTTTCCTGCACATCGTAGAATGCAGTGCATTAAAGGACATTACTGTTTCCACTGAGAGACAGACATGGGGCAGAGCTGCTATTGGCTCTCACTGTGCCCAGCCGCTCATGAGGTGCCCAGGAGGGATGGCAGGTTCTAGCCCTGGCCCGCCACCCCAGCAGAGCCTCACAAGCCAGACGACCCCCCCACTCCATGAGGATCTCCATTTTCCACATCCGGACTTCCCCTCGTCAGAACTCCACCCAGCAGACCAGCCTATCACAGCCCGGCCGCAGCGGCAGCGTGGTTCATCAATAAATGCTGGATTTTGAGATGACTACAAGAGTATGCTACCCTCATGGCAGAGCCTGGCAAGCTACCCGTGTTGTATTTGATATGCCAGATACCAGTAACAATTATAGACCTCATTCCCATGACCTGATGGAATGGTTTGAGGCTCTTTATGTTCCTGGAGCAAGCAGATGCCCTTGGGCTCTACTTGCATGAGACAGGTCATATGGAGATGTTACTGGTGCCCGCTCGAGCAAATCGACGATGAACGGGAAGACAGTGATACAGTGATACTGTTTCCACTATTTTTGATGGACCGCGTGGCCACAAGCGGCGCGCGCCGACCTGGGCTTGAACTGGTTTTGCTCTGTTAATCTGGTCGTGAGGTAGTATCCCAGGGTTCGGACAGTGAAGGTGGTGGCTAGTGTGGTGGGCGAGTCTCATCCAGCTGCTTCTGGGACCCCCAGAGGTGATGGGCCCATTGCCAAAACCCATCTGTCCTCCTGGGAGCCCCCATGGTCAGCTTAGCCTGGGGAAAGCGGAGTTCCAGCTTCCCCAGCCGCGCCCGAGGTCCCACATGCTATGGCTCAAATTCTTTTTTTTTATACCTCTGGAACATCTTAATCTAAAGGCAGAATTTTCTACAATGCTTGATCTGCATCCAGATTTAACCACATTTATAATGGGAAGAAAGTGAGTGCCCACAGTGAAGTATCCAAATATCCCTAAAATGTTTTCTATGGTGACTTGTGTATGGGTTTTAACATTCAAATGAGTTGAGGGCCAGAGAGAGTGGACAGAGATTATGGTGCTTACTCTGAGGCTGACCGGTTTGATCTCCAGCACAGTCTGATCCTCCCGCACTGCCAGGAGGGATCCCTAAGCCCGCAGTGCCAGGAGGGATCCCTTCCCTCAGGAAGGAAGGAAGGAAGGAAGGAAGGAAGGAAGGAAGGAAGGAAGGAAGGAAGGAAGGAAGGAAGGAAGGAAGGAAGGAAGGAAGGAAGGAAGGAAGGAAGGAGAAGGAAGGAAGGAAGGAAGGAAGGAAGGAAGGAAGGAAGGGAGGAAGGAAGGAAGGAAGGAAGGAAGGAAGGAAGGAAGGAAGGAAGGAAGGAAGGAAGGAAGGAAGGAAGGAAGGAAGGAAGGAAGAGAGAAGGGAGGAGGGAGGGAGAAAGTGCTGAGCACAGCTGGGTGTGGTCCTAGCCCTCCCTTAACTCCCAAACACCTTAATCAAGTTAGTTGAAAAGAAATACAAGTTTAAGCACTCAGTGGGCGCGGTAACCCTGCTGGATGGTACAGCTCCTCTCCATGTGTGGGCCTGATGGAGGGGCGCCAGAGCCAGAGGTGAGTGACATCTGCGACCACTGGGTGGGGTGGGGTGCCACATTTCACATGGTGCCTTACTCTGTTCCATCACCCCTGGCCATGTGAGCAGGCTCTTCGGCACCAAAGCTGGACTGCAGTGTCCAACTCCTGAGGTGGCTCTTTGCTCCCCAGGGCCAGCAGCTATAGTCCTGGGTGCAGGAGGTGCAGTCCATGAAGATGGAACCACAGAGCAAGAGTCCAGACCCACAGACGCACAAGGCGCACTCCACCCAGCAATTGCAAAGACTTTCTTCCCTCCCTTCCTTCCTTCTTCCCCTCCTTACTTCCTTCCTGCCTTCTCTGCTTCCCTCCTCCCTTCCTCCTCTTCCTTCCTTCCCTCATCCTCCACCCTTCCCTCCCTCCCTCTTATCTTTCTCCCTCTCCTCCCTCCTTTTTCCTCCCTCCCTCCCTCCTCCCTCCCTTCCTTCCTTCCTTCCTTCCATCCTTCCTTCCTTCCTTCCTTCCTTCCTTCCTTCCTTCCTTCCTTCCTTCCTTCCTCCCTTACTCATTCTTCCTCCCTTCCTCCTCTCTCTCTCCCTCTCTCTCTCTTTCTCACAGCTGTCAGTGCTCAGGGCTTAATCCTGGTTCTGGGCTCAGGAATCATTCCTGGAGGTTTCTGATGACCATATGGAGTGCCAGGGATTGAACTTGGGTCAGCTGTGTACAAGGTAAATGCCCCACCTTCTGTGCTATTGCTCCAGCCCCATTATACTGATCTTTTCTATGACCTTCTCTGCCACTAGGTAAAAGTAAGTCGGAGACCACGTTAGTGTGCATTTATTGAGCCTCTACTGGGTTCCAAGCCTCACGTCTTGCCTTAAGCTCGGGAGGTGAGCATGCCGCTCCCCCATCTACTTCCCGGGGAACAGAGCCGTAAACATCACATGGGGAGTGCACAGGGTGGTGCGGGGCGAGCCCGTGGGAACAAGGAGGTGGTGTGGCCTCGTCAGCAGACGGGCAGCAAACAGTCTCCGGGACTGGCAGGTGGAGGCCTTGGGAAAATCCAGAGGGAACCAGACCTGGCCTGTAGGCGTGGAGTGTTTGGGCACCGCCCGAGGGCTAGGAGGGATTGTTTATGTCGTGGATGTTTGGAGCTGAGAGGGGCTATTGTTGAGTGAAGTCTGAGCTTGCTGGCATGTGGAGTTGGCGCAGGACCGTGGGGTGGGTATTGGCTGAGGTGTCTGCCATTAGCATACCTGGCTCCATTGAAGAAAACACCTCCCAGGGAGCTCCCATAGCAATTGCTGGGTGTCTGTGTTTCTGTCTCTGTCTGTCTGTCTCTCTCTCACACTTGCACACACACACACACACACACACACACACACACCGCACATGGTTGGTTGCTTAATTAAGTTTGCAGAATCTAATTCAAAACAATGAGGGGGGGTCCACTGTTCAAAATTTCTTAAAAACTTCAAGATAGTGACAATAAAGCCGAGTATAGAGCAAGTGCAGGGAGACTGGCCCTACACACACGCACACACACATACACACATACACATGCACATACACATGTACACACACATGCGCACATATGCACACACACGCACTGCTGGCTCTGCTCTTGGCACTAGCTTTGTGCCTTGTGCCCCCCTGCTCTCCACCTGCTGTGATGGAGGTACACGGTGGGACCCCTGGTGCCAGGCTCCTTCAAGACTTGCTATCTCATGCCATCAGTCAACATTCAGATCTGCAGGCTGACCGTCATGTCCACCTCACACAGGACAGAATGGAGGTGAAGGGCAGGCCTGGGGCTTGCACCTTAGCTGTAGCTGAGTTCAGAGCATCCCGCTCTCCTTTGTAAGAGCAAGCAAGGCACACTTGGTGTTCTTTTTGGTTTTCCTGAATATTCATTTCCTCTGAAGGAAATGGTGAGTCTTGTACCTTACAAGACTCTGCATTCCCCTGGCTTCAGAGACCCCTAAGGAGGTCCTCTCTGTGGGAGTCCTGCTGCCCCCACCTGGCCCTAAATCCACCAGATTCCCAGGGCTGTGTTTCTCTGAGTCACCTTTGAAGTTGCCCCCATCTCTCCACCCCCAAGTGGACTCAGGAGTGACCCCGTTTTCTTTTAACTCCCTCTCAAGGCTGTGCTGCAGAGTGTGGCTGAATGTCGGAGCAGGGAGACGCGCACCTGAACAGCGACTTTTTGGAAGGTCCATTAGGTGCTTTTCTCTTGGCGGATTCCCCTCTTCCTGTCCCCCACTACACTTCGCTCTCTGTGCTCCAGACCCCCTCACTTCTCCCAGCTCCTCTTCCCAGTCTCCCGCCCTCTCCCTTGGGACAACTGAGCCACCCGGTCATTCGTTCTGTGATTGACCACCATGCATGTTGGGCACTGGGTGTGGAGTTGGAGACACAGGAGAAAAAGTGGACAAATCCCTGTCTCCCAAGGTCCCAGTCTGTTTGGAACACTTGTAACAGGTCCCCAAGATTAGCTTCTGAAACTCCAGCTGGTTGTGGGAGATGCTGTAAAGGCAGAAGACAAAAAATTAGAAGATGGAGAAGACTCACTTTGATTAGGATCGGGGATTTAAGCCAAGACCTGAAAGGTGAGCTGGGCCCAGGATGCAAAGACGGGGACCTCAAACGAGAGAACAGCACAGATGAGGGCCCAGGGTTTGGGGTGTGCATAGACAGAGACGGAGTCGGGGGTGCCTGCGCCGGGTCCAGGTGTTCTCTCAGCAGAGGGTGGAGGGGAGAAGTGAGGGTGCTGAGGTGAAGTTCCCAAGCTGGCAGAGCTTGTGAGCACAAAAGTGATGTGATACCCTTTCTATTTCAAGAGCGATTTCTCTTGCTGGTAGTTGGAGAAGGTCCTGGGGATCAAAAGGAGAATGGATGTGAGGGACCATTATGGCCTGAGTCAGGGACCATAGTGGCCCATGGTTGTGGCATGTGAGGAGGGCAGCTGGGTCTGGGATGGTAATGCTGGAATTCCATGGAAGGGGCAATGCCATCTGATATGAACTCAGAAGGTGTCCCCAAGGTTTGTGTGTGCGTGCGTGGAAGACAGTTTTGACATTTCTGGGACTCCTTTCATCATGTCCCTTCTGGGCCCCCTTGCCTAGCTTTTAATTACACGACTTCTGGTGTCCTGGCTTCACACCCATATTCCTGAGTGTTCAAGTTGGATAAGAAAGGCTGGTGCACCCCAGGGAGTGCTTCAAGCCAGGCAGGAAGTGGAGGAGGCTTCAAAGACTTTTTTTGGGTGCTGGGTGTTGCACCCAGCACTGCTCAGCATTTACTCCCTGGCTCTGAGCTCAGGAGTCACTCCTGGCAGGCTCACGAGTGACAGGGATAGAATCAAGGGTTGGCCATATTCAGGGCAGAAACTGTCTCTGCTGAGCTGCTGTGTCCCAAAAAGGCCCATCTTTGAGAACAACTTTATTATTACAGTGGTACACACATCATTAAAAGATCTCCTTTGCCAGGCCTTGAGAGCAGGTATCTTAACTACCATTATCAACAATAGCAACAGGAGCAACAGCAGGCAGATGTTATCTTTGGATAAAACTTTGGAGTTATCTGTTTAAATCTAAAACATGCATGACCATGGGCTCAACTTCTGAGAACTCCCCTGAGACAAATAATCTGTATCCACATTCATGGAAGCAAAGAGCAGGTCCTTCTCTGTGACCCGGTCTGTAGAGTCAGCAACCAGAAACAGTCTAATATTCCACAGACTGGGATATGTAGACAAACTATGACTAATCCAGATTATATATGCTGTGTAGTGGTTAAAATGATTGCCGTTGGGGTTGGAGAAATAGCTCAGTTGGCAAAGTGCTTGCCTTGCATATGGCTGACCCCAGTTCTGTCTCCAACAACCCGTATAATCCCCTGATCCCCCGATGAGTGATCCCTGAGCACAAAGTGAAGAATAAGCTCTGCTGGATTTGGCCCAAAACCAAACAAAAAGATTGCAGTAGGAGCTAGGGCTGTAGCTCAGTGGAATATTGCTTGCCTTGTAGGCATGGAGCTGTGGGCTCATCCTTGGCTCTGGAAATAACATGATTAAGGTACATTTGTTCTTGTTTGCTTGCTTTGGGGGCCACAATTGGTGGTGCTCATTGGTTGTTCTTGAGTCTGCACTCAGGGACACTCCTAGAGAGGCTCGGGACTATATGATGCTGGGGATCAAACCTGGGTTGGCCAAATCCAAGGCAAATGCCTACCCTCTGTACAATTACTCCAGCCTCATAAAGTACATTTCTTTATATTGATGTGTAAATATCTCCTAGACCAGTTAGAAAGAGAAAAAGTAAGCAAAGTATCTATATACACATAATCATGCCAATTATTTATACAAAAGGAAAATAGTAAAGGATGCCACACACACACACACACACATATATACACACATACACATATATATATATATATATATATTGCTTTTTTGGGTCACACCCGGCGATGCTCAGGGGTTACTCCTGGCTCTACACTCAGGAATCACTCCTGGCGCTGCTCGGGGACCATATGGGATGCCGGGGATCGAACCTAAGCCGGCATGGGCCGGCCGTGTGCAAGGCAAACACCCTACCCGCTGGGCTATCGCCTCCAGCCCCACGTACTTTCTTTTCTGTTGGTGGGGGTGGTGTTGGGGATACTTCCAATGGTATTCAGGGCTAATTCTTGGTTCTGTGCTGGGAGATTACTCCAGACAGTGATCAGGGACCATTCGTGGTGCTGGGGACCAAACTGGGGCCAGCTGCATGCAAGGCCAGAGCCCTACTTGCTCTCCCGTGCTAGATTGCTGCATGTTTCTAAGTGTGCACAGGTAGCCATGATAGAAGACATGTATCCATGAAAAACTACAAAGATTGGCATTAAACCATAACAGTGTTGGAAAAGAATAGACTGGATTTGGCGGTGGGAGTCGGGTAATAGTTAAAGAAGACGTAGGTCATCTGTGTTTTGTCTGAATATTCCATCATGAGTCTGAGTCTATTTTCCTATTTTACTGATATAGCTAAAATATTAAAACTAAAACAATAATTTTCATGGAAACCTTCTGAAGATACGACTGTGGAATATACCCACAATATGCTACTCCCTCAGTAATGATTCTTTAGACCTTACAATGTTATCTTCAAATATATCTTTGATATATTTTCCTATGCATATAAAGGTATAATAAACATACTGCTTTAGACTTGCTTTATAGAAAAGCGTTAGGACCAGGCACAGCAGTTGGGGTTCATACCTCATACCTCATGATCCTCTGAACACAGCCAGGCGCAGCCCTGAAGGCCCTTGAGTAACCCTGGACCGACCAGCCTAATCCCCAGCACCACAGGGCCTGCGCAGTCTCGCATCCTTGGGCTTTGCTTCATACTGCCAGCCTAGAAGGCTGAGTATTGCCATGGGGCCCCTTGGTCTCCTGAGCACTGCTGGATACCTACCAAACTCCTCCAAAAAACACTTTCTACTGGATTGTAACCATCATTTCACATCTTTAAATATTATTCAAAGACACCTTTTTGTCCACAAGTGCATCCCACTATGCTTTGTGGCTGTGCCATTATGTATTTAAATCCCCAGGTTGGCTACAGCTCATCTGTTTTTCTTTGTTGTACGCAACCTTGGTGGTGCCTCTAGATACAGTTGTTCAATGATTTGTTTAGGATAATTTGATTAGGAAACAATTCCAGGCTCAAGCTATTTTCAGATCCTAGAAACACTTTGCCCAGCTGCTTTCATCCAAGGCAGGAATGGCAGGATAGAGTCAGAAGTGCGCTGCCATCAGGCGCTCAGCCCAGAGCTTTCCCAGAGAGAAAGAATCCCAAGGAAACCAGGGGGTCTCTCTGGGAGGAGTTGGCGTGTGTCGGAGGCACAGCTGCCATCTGAAGGTGCTCTCTGGCCTGAGAAACTGTTGATAATCCGCTCAGCCATGGAACAGACTTTGGAGGGTACCCTTGGGATCGATGTCCAGTTACAAGTGCCAAGGTCCTGGGTGGGTCTTAAAAATCTCTGCCGCAGAGAGCTCAGACTGGGAACCCACAAGACAGTCCTGATAAGCCCCTGCTATGGCCTCCAAGTGTAGCTCCCTTCTGAAGGGTACTCCCACCCCTCAATCTGAACAAGACACTAGGCATTTGTTTGTTTGTTTGTTTGTTTGTTTGTTTGTTTGTTTGTTTGTTTTGGCATCACACCAAATGTGATGATCAGGAATTACTCCTGGCAATGCTCAGTAGACCACATGGGATGCCGGAATGGAACACAAGTTAGCAAGGCATATGTCCTACCTGCTGGACTGTCACTACAGCCCAACATGGAGCATTTTTAAGAGGCAAGGAGGAAGGTGATAAATGGATGACGCAATCAGGAAACATGGTGAGTGACCAGGAGACTGGAGCAACTGTGATCCCTGCGTAACCTGGGCACACGCACGTTTCTCCATCCTTCAATCAAACCCCACATCCGCCCTCCTCCAGCCCCCTGCATACTACATATTGGTAAGTCGCCATCATGTGACCCATCCCTTAACCCCCCCAACTTCTCTCCTCCTATTCAGCTTTCTGCAAATTCAAACCATGTCAATAAAGGGGCCAGGGACATAGTACAGGGGTAAGGCCCTCACTTTGTATGCGGCTAACCCAGGTTTGATCCGATACTCCATATGGTCTGCCAGGGCGTGATCCCTGAGTGCAGAGCCAGGAATAAGCCCTGATGAGCACTGGGTCTGGCCCCAGGACAAATATAAAATTAAGAATCTCTCAGGGACATTTTAAACTCTCACACCGACCTGTCTCTGCCTCAGGTATTCTCTCTGGGGTGTGTGGCTGGCTAGGTGGGCGTGAGGGGTCGTGGTAGAGCCCCAGGCCTCGACAGAAGGTGGAACTACAACCCCCAGAAGTCCAAGCGGGAAGCGGAAGTAAACAGACATTTTGAACTCTCACACCGGCCTGTCTCCGCCTCAGGTATTCTCCCTGGGGTGTGTGGCTGGCCGGCCAGCAGCTGAAATTCAACACCAAGGGAAAGTAATACCCTCAAGAAAAAAGAAACAGTACACTAGAGGAATCTATCCCTGAACACCGCAACACCATGGGGGAAACAATGCAGATTCCCAGTTAGAAGAACAGATGAAGGAATCAACCCTGAAGACTCAAAAAAGAATGCAGATATGCATGATCTCTCTGACAATGAATTTAGAGAAGAAATTGGTAGGATGTTTAAGGAGCTCAATGAAAAAATGGAGCAGATGTCCAATAAAATACAGGAGAACATAAACAAAGCAGTTGAAAGGGGCAGTCAATAAATTACGGGAGGAAATGAGAGCAGAAATGAGAACCATGCAAATAGAAATATCATTGCTTAAAAACTCAGTAGATGAAATGAAAAACACAATAGGGGCTCTCAACAGTAGGATGACAGCAGCGGAAGAGAGAATCAGTGAGACTGAAGATGGGCTGCAGAAAGCACTCAGAGAACTACATAAGATGGAAAAAAAACCGGAAAATGGATCAGCAACAGAACAGAGAACAATGGGATGAAGCCAGGCGGAACAATATAAGAATCATCGGAGTCTCAGAGGGACAGGAAAGTAACCCCAAGGAAATTAAAACAGTTAAAAACATCCTGGCTGAAAAAGTTCCCCGAAGTTAAAGGACGAAGGCATCCAGATCCAAGAAGCCCAATGCGTACCAGCAAGAAGAGACCCCAATAGAAAGACCCCAAGACACATCCTAGTCAAAGTAATGGATGCCATAGACAGAGACATAATTCTTCAGGCAGCAAGATCAAAGAAGGAAATTGTATACAAAGGAGCATCCATTCGACTTTCCAGCAGACTTCTCAGAAGACACCCTCCAAGCCCGAAGGCAGTGGTTGGATATAGTAAAAAAAACTTAATGAAATGAATGCCTCAGCAAGAATTCTTTATCCAGCTAAACTCTCACTCAGATTTGAAGGACAGATATACAACTTCTTGGATAAACAACAGCTTAGGAACTTTGTAAAATCAAAACCAACATTAAAAAGAAGGACTGAAAGATCTACTATAAGACGAGACATAATCCAAAAGAACAACCAACCTATACAGAAAGATGGCACAAAATCCCATGACTATAATCTCTCTCAATGTCAATGGTCTAAATGAACCAGTTAAGAGACACAGAGTGGCAAAATGGATCAAAAAATTGAATCCGACATTCTGCTGCCTTCAAGAAACACACCTGAACAATCGGAGCAAAGACAGGCTCAAAATAAAAAGGTTGGAAAACAATCCTTCACTCAAACAACCCATCCAAAAGGGCTGGGGTAGCCATACTGGTATCCAACAACATAGACTTCCAGGCTAAAGAATGTCAGAAGGGACAATGAAGGTCACTTTTTAATAGTCAAGGGATGCATATATCAGGAAGAAATCACGCTATTAAACATATATGCACCCAACGAGGGGCCAGCAAAATACCTAAAACTACTAATAGACTTCAAAGAAGACATTGACAGCAACACAATTGTAGTTGGAGACTTCAACACTGCTCTATCAACCCTGGATAGATCAACAAGATTGGAAACTTACCAAGTAAATACTGGCCCTAAAAGAAGAGATGGAACAAAGAGTGCTGGTAGACATATACAGGGCATTTCATCCCCAAAAAGCTGAATACACTTTCTTCTCCAGTGCACATGGAACATACTCCAAAATAGATCACATGCTGAGCCATAAATCATACCTCCATAAAATCAAGAGGATAGAAATTGTGCCAACTATTTTTTTCGGACCATGATGCACTGAAAATAGAAGTTAATTGTACACAAAAACGGAGACCAATACCAAGTACCTGGAAACTAAACAGCTCACTGCTGAACAACCAGCAAGTCATAAAAGAAATCAAAGAGGAAATCCAACGATTCCTGGAAATAAAATGAGACTGAAGACACGAATTACCAGAACTTGTGGGATACAGCAAAAGCAGTGTTACAAAAGCAAGTTCTTAGCTCTTCAAGCATTCATCAGAAAAGAATAAAAGGCCATCACAAACACTCTGACCTCACAATTTAAGATCTTAGAGAGTGATCAACAAAAGGAGCCCAACCCAAGCAGAAAGAAAGAAATAATAAAACTTAGAGCAGAAATCAATGAGATGGAATGTCAAAAAACAATCCAAAAGATCAATGAAACCAAAAGCTGGTTCTTTGAAAAAATAAACAAGATTGACAAACCACTTGCAAGACTTGTAAGAAAAGGAAAAAGAGAGAACCCAAATAAATAGAATCAGAAATGAAAACGGGAACACCACAACAGAAACCACAGAAATTCAAAAGATCATCAGAGATTACTATGAGAGCCTGTATGCCATGAAACAAGAG